>JAXIVJ010003535.1:50000-92943 GCA_036785665.1 Chirona hameri
AAGTTTTTTTCTTATCCAATGCAAAGTCCTTTGCGGCCACGGCCGTTCCCGCTTGGTCGACGCTGAGGGCGATTAAAGGGAATTTGATGGTTTGAACATTTTGGCAAACACGGTAATAAATTACTGGCCGTAGCTGTTCAGGCGCCATCGACGCTACAGCGTCTTGCAAGGTTCCAATGTCTTGCAGCGTATTTCAAGATGCGTCTTGCAAGGCACAGCTAGCCGGGTGTTCGTGGTGAGCATTTATTTGTGTTTTCTCTAACGAATAACTTACGAATAGTTTCATAAGTTAGTACTTGGTTGCATAATACAAAGTATAAGTTAGATAGTAAATGGTCTAAAAAAGTTAATAATCACAAGCAACAAAAAAGGCATCGAACCTGCGTTTGACATCACTTCGTTTTACAAAAGTAACGGAATAACGAGTAACGAGTTACTTTTTTGGAGTAACGGAGTAACGAGTAACGAAGTTACATTTTGAAGTAACGGTGCCCATCTATGCTGACTGGTGAACAAAATTACCGACACACAGCCCACAGGACAGCCAGTTAGTGACAGCATCAGACCCTGCCTTCTGGACATACTCGTGCTCTGTAGTTACGGTGCTAAAGGCTCGTGGTCACTGAAATGGGCGTCGGGCGAGTGTTTCATCCTATGCTGTTTGCAGAGGGCAGATGCGATGAGTTTAAAGTGCAAAAACCCAACTCCCAAGCATAAAACATGAGCACATCCTTCTACCTAGCTAAGCCTGAGCTAGTTGTGAATTCCTGAACTGAATTGAATTGAATTGTTGGAATCGAATTCCTGTTTGTTCCTGACCGATCTTCGGACATGATCCCTCTGGATTTCACTTCACCTGAGATGGTCCTGAATGTGATCTGCTCCCCGGTCATGTCCCGGTAGGCTGGTGATCCGAGGTCCCCTCCCGGCCTCACCTGAGATGGTCCTGAATGTGATCTGCTCCCCGGTCATGTCCCGGTAGGCTGGTGATCCGAGGTCCCCTCCCGGCCTCACCTGAGATGGTCCTGAATGTGATCTGCTCCCCGGTCATGTCCCGGTAGGCTGGTGATCCGAGGTCTCCTCCCGGCCTCACCTGAGATGGTCCTGAATGTGATCTGCACCCCGGCCATGTCTCGGTAGGCTGGTGACCCGAGGTCCCGTGCTGACACGGTGACGTTCAGGGCTGAGAGACCAGTCGGCGGCGGACGGCGGAGGGTGATCTGACCCGTACCGCTGTCCAGAGTCAGGTACCGTCTCTGACAGAGATATCGACAAGCGTTGTTACTGACCATAAGACGGCAGACCTAACAAAATACGGCATTATCTACCAAGCCACTGCACTGGCGTCATTTGCTCTAAACGGTTTCTTCCAACATTAGCGACTACAAGTTAGGAAAAACCGGGCGAGCATTCATGAGGCGCAAACGGATGAATTTGCAAACCAACTAAATATATGAATTGGCACATAAGTCATGATCGAATGATTAAGTTAATGGGCCTGTATGAGTGGGTTATTAAGGGAATATTTCACCTTTGTATTGGTTTTGAACTGAGATAGCCATTATCTTTGGCCGTTATTGAAATATCAAATAATTCAGGTAATTTTCCCCAAAACCTATCCGTTTTTAAGCAATTGAATTTCGCATTTGCAAAATGGGATCAATGGTAGTGCCGCCGCTGATTGGCTGACAACCACTTCAAGATTGTTGGTCCTGGAAGTCAGGCGACCTGTATTTCTTGAACTTTGGCTGGATTACCGAGTACGATGTAAACAACGGCTAACGCGATAGGTTGCGGTCCAAATTGAAGTTGGCTATTGAGCTATCGCAATGCCTGGCACTCGTCATTGTGTTCTGTGCGGGGGAAGACACAGTTCCACAATGTTTGTATTTAAGTCGCCAGAATTGTCTGAAACGATTGTGCCATATATTTGGCAGCTTAAGGTTTTCTCCATAGGTCAGTAATGACGTCATCATCCAAAATAAAAAGAAACTTAATTTGTATAAAGTTAAGTGACTTTTCGAGACAAAAATATCACCATCGTCTTCAGCAGCACTGACTTCATATTTTCGACTACAACCAGCGTATATTTGACAACTTTCAGAAAGGCGAAACATTCTCTTTAACATCAGGTATTTAACTTTCTCCCCTTCCATATTTATATTCGGGCTTTCTAACTGGAGTGTCGTCCGAGTGTCAGGTATTACCAGAGTGCCAGAGGGGTCTTACCGTGTCATCCGAGGCGGTCATACTGTATACCAGCCGCCGGTTATAGGGAGCCGTGTCGTTATCGGTGGCTCGTACCCGGACCAGGGGCGTGCCGGCGGCCGCGCTCACCGGTACCTCAACACTGCACACAGAGTCAGAGACAGAGTCAGAGTCAGCGTCGTCAGAGACAGTCAGAGTCAGAGTCAGAGTCAGTCAGAGTCAGAGTCAGAGTCAGAGTCAGAATGAGAGTCAGGGTCAGGGTCAGAGTAACTCAAAGTCATGGCAGAGTCAGAGTAAGAGTTAGCCAGGAAGAGGCAGGTGAAGAGTCGGAGTCAGCGTTAGAGTCTGGTTGAGAGTCAAAGTCAGAGTCAGTCAGAATGAGAGTCAGAGTCAGATAAAGTTAGAGTCGGACTCAGTCAGAGTCAGAGTCAGAGTACATCAGTCATACTCAGTTATAGTCAATATCAGAGTCAGAGTCAGTATCAGAGTCAGAGTCAGTATCAGAGTCAGAGTCAGTATCAGAGTCAGAGTCAGTATCAGAGTCAGAGTCAGTATCAGAGTCAGAGTCAGGCGAATAGAAAGAATCAGAGTCAAGTGAAGAGTCAAAGTCAGCTAAAGAGACAGAGTCAAGGTCAGAGTCAGAGTCAATGTCAGAGTCAGAGTCAAGAGTCAACATCGGAGTCAGAGCGTGGGCCAAAGTTGGCAGCGGTAGCAACGTAATTTCCATATCTAAGTTTCTACTAGTCAGAAGCAGGAATCGTGCTTTTCAGCGTTTTCCAATCCGGGGAGGACATTTCACCTTAAAGGGACTATCCCACCTTAACATTATATTTGAGTTGAGATAGCCATTTTGATGGCTTGGCATTGCAATTAAGTATGGTAGCAGTTAACACAACCACAATGATCTAAGCAAAAAGATATTCGAGTTTGATTTTGACATCCGTAAAAGATAAGGCCCATGTGTATTTGAATAGGGACTCTAAACCGAAAGCGTCGTCTCTTTACCCAACTGGTAATGATAGTCGACTTTTTTTTAGGTCAGCCTTGAAATATTTTCGTCTTTCATTTCTCGATCCCCGGGTGGTTCGCAATCTAAGCCAATCTAGACACCGGGTGGTTCGCTTTGTCTGCGCAATAGATGTCGACAAAAAATTGTGCCATACATTTGGCAGCACAAAGGATTCCCCTATTATTAAACAAATATATATATGACGTCACCAACCCAAATTTCCGCTTAAAACTAAAAGTTGAATATCTTCCAAGATAAACATTTTTTCGGAGAAAAGTTCACGAACATGTTCAGCTGACCTCGCTTGACATGTAGACATACAATTAAGTGTGATTCGACAACTTTCACAAACGTGGGACAGTCCCTTTAAAGGCTGAAACACGGTCTTCGCGCAGTTGCGCGAAGTGGATGTGGGCGCCTATTCAAATACATTGCATGGATGTCGCAACAGCTGCACGATGCGCATGATGCGGGAAGAAAAAATCAACTGATGAAATTTACCCATGTATTTGCATAGGCATCCGCATCCACTTCGCGCAGCTGCGTGAAGACTGTGTTTCATCCTTAAAGTATGATTCTATTGATGTTTCCTACACCCATCAATTAGTAGATGATATGATAAAAAAACAATAAACATTGCGAACTAACTGATGCTGTAATAACCAGGCAAGTCAAAATATGAGTCGTAAAACAGCCGGTAGGTAAAGTGGCCATTTTCCAGCGTTTGTTTACCTGTACACGGTCTGGGTGAACTTTGGAGGGTGGACGTTTTTCTCGGAGACGCGCACACTGATCTGCTGCACCCGTGACTCCCCACCGCCGTAGGCAATCACGGCCAGCTCATACGTGTCATTGACAAGGCGCTTCACAGGCCTGCCGGGTCAGACAGGGGTCAGACGAGGTCAGGTGGGGTCAGGCACAGAGTCAGACGTGGCCAGACAAAATAACACAGAGTCAGGTGAGCTCAGCACAGAGTAAACGAGGTCATACCCGGCTAAGAAGGGGGCCCAAGAGGTTCAGCTAAGATAACACTAGGTCAAATTAAATTGGACAAGATTTTACAAGGGCAGATCAGGAAGTGAGAACAAATAGATAGTCACGTCAGAGAAAAAGCACAATAGCCGCGCCGAGGTTCAAGCTCTGTAACGGAGCTCTGAACTGTCCGATGTATAAAGTTGATGAGATTGAAGCAGAACGGGAATCTCTTCAGGGCAAATTACTGTCTTTTTATTTATACGTCCGGATTGAGTCAAGGGCTTGTACCGAGTAAACCCCAGTTGTTGTCTGATGGCAACTGACCTCCTGGTGTAGATGCGGCCATTTTTGGCATTGAGTCTGAACTGGGCGAAGTCGGCGCCCTGCGGCAGGGAGTAGGTCGGCCGCACAGAGAGGTCGGAGAGGTCACGGGCGCGAACCTGGGTCACCAGCTGACCTGCCGGAGCCCCGGCGAACACCCGCGGCGCCGGCTCCAGCGGGTCAAACCGCAGCTCGCCTGAAACAAGGCAGCGGACAATAACGTCATTGTATTCCGGTGAACACCGCCTAGGGTTGAGCAGCAGCTCGCCAGAAACAATGTCCCGTACACGCGTCAAATGCGTCAGTATGTTCCGTGCAAACATCCTGCAGACCTGGTAAGACGTCCCTGTTCTGATACTCTTCTCTGGTACCCACCAGTTCTTGTGTCGTGTCGTGAGGAAACCACAGCAGCTGGTCTGTGCACTTGTTAGTCAGTATGCGTGTGTGGCCTAGTTCATTGAGCCACCTGCACATCAATCAGCTCCGTATACAGTAGCCAGGAAGACCGCATCACACGCACGACACAGGTACGACACACGCATGACACACGCACGACACACGCACGACACACGCACGACACACGCACGACACACGCACGACACACACACGACACACACACACACGACACACACACGACCCACACACGTTACACGCACGAGCGACACACGCACGACACACGCACGAGCGACACACGCACGACACACAAGCGACACACGAGTGACACACGAGCGACACACGAGCGACACACGAGCGACACACGAGCGACATACGAGCGACACACGAGTGACACACGAGCGACACACGAGCGACACACGAGCGACACACGAGCGACACACGAGTGACACACGAGCGACACACGAGCGACACACGAGCGACACACGCACGCCACACGCACGACACACGAGCGACACCCAAGCGACACACGAGCAACACCCAAGCGACACACGAGCGACACCCAAGCGACACACAAGTGATTCACAAGTGACACACAAGCGATACACAAGCGACACATAAGCGACACACACCTTCACGCATACAATACTACTCACATCTGGTTCGAACTTCAGTAAGCTATAGAGGACAACATGGGCACACACACGGACACACGGACACGTCATAGTTCCGTGTGAACAGTCCAGACCCATGGGAGGTAAATCTGCAGAACTATTGAACGGCACCGACATGCACTTGGACCACTCCTGGTACATGTTAGCTTGTCTAGACCATGTAGTCAATCAGGAATGTTGGAGCGTTCTTGGACGTCGCAGACCCAGTTTACCTACCTGCGTGAACATATGAACAATACGCAGAAGCAAAAGCATTGTCGTGGTGGAAACTGCAGCGGGGGAAAATATCCGTCAGTGCAACACTGGTCAGCAAAGTCAACATAGACAGCATACTGCACGGAACACGGCCGATACTGAGGAACTCCAGCATCATATATGGTCAAGGACAGGTCCACAGGCAGTGGCGGATCCAGGAGTTTCTTAGGCTAAGGGATTCAGGCCCGAGGGCGGCATATTTCCTCGGTGACAGGGGTGGAATGGTCCAGAGGGGCGCTAATATGTAAATTAAACGGGTCAGATATGCCTCTTCCTTAACCCGAGCCCCCCGGGGGGGGGGGGGCAGAATCTGCCCTGGAGGGGGGGGGGGGGGCAGAATCCTGGAGGGGGCAAAATCTGCCCCCTCCAGGATTTT
Organism: Chirona hameri; assembly: GCA_036785665.1. NCBI lineage: Eukaryota > Metazoa > Arthropoda > Thecostraca > Balanomorpha > Balanidae > Chirona > Chirona hameri. The sequence goes on from JAXIVJ010003535.1 coordinate 56,212, forward strand.
CTCAATAACTTGAAAACTGTAATATAGATATCGACGTGAGACCTTCCGTACCTTATGTTGCATCCATTCTACGTCTTCTCTCAACATGTTGATGTCATTAAAATTGGTGAAGTAGTTTTGGAGATAATGACGTTTTAGTGACGTCAGGTCATGCCATTTTTGGTGGAAAAACGATAAATGTTTGAAAAATCGTTGAAAATCGAGTTGTAAAGCAAATTGCAAATAAAAACGTTAAATGAAAGAAAATGGCATTCTCTTTCTCGGATTTGGCTATCTCGGATTTGCATTATGTTTTACCTATAAAATTACAAACTGATTTGTGTAGCAAAAATTCCACAAAATCTAAATTTTCAAAGATATTAAAAAATAAACAGAATATATATTGGATAACCAAGTATACCCACACCAAATTTCAAAGTAAAATATTTATTTTTGACTGACTTATGTCTCCCAAGTATCATTAACTCATGACGTTTTTTATTGCATTTTATGGCTTTTAATTACCAGATATAGATAAATGCATGCCACCACTGTATTTATTAGACAACTGGTATAGCAACACGACCTTTTTATTTATATTAATCAATTTCAAATGTTGACCTTATGCAACCAGACCTTGACCTGAGCTTCACCTAAGGGCCATTATATGGGGTCAGGGTGTGAAAATGGCTAATGCTATCAAATTCTATATGTAAAATAATCCATAAAACATGTGTCGCATGACCTTTTGCCAATAGTGATATTGTCTGCCCTGCCCTTGACCTTGGCTTACAATCTCAATTTCCCTTATGCGGAAGATGTGTTATGCCTCTGAGAGCACTTTGTGCCATAATAGTCGCAATATAAGGCTTTAAATGGAAAGTATAGTAAATCAACCCAAATACCCCGATTTTGACATTTCAACTGACGGTGACCTGACATGTGACCTTATTTCGAACATTTCACGTATTATTTACATGCGTCTCATTGAGGGCTTTCGATTGCCTCGTTGTGCGTCTCGCTGCGGTTATTGGTTCAGAAGATAACGAGGGGGCAGAATATGCCCCCCCCCCCCAGCGGGGCGCGTTCGGCTGAATACTTCAGCGGGGCGCGGGACCCTTTTGAAAGTATGGTGGCATGATCGGAAGGTCCGACTGCGGATCTACGTATACGTAGGTTCACATGATTCACAAGATTCACATGATTTTGTTTTCTCCGGACTAACTATTCGGAGATAACAAAATATTGTCACAACTCGCAACATCGGAAAACTAAGTTGCAATACGTGGATAAACAAGGAGCAAAATTTTGTGTTACGACAGTTGAGCCGTTCTTATTGGGTCGCGCCAATCCAAGGGGATTATAAAACGTTTTCAGTGTCGGTCACCGATTTTTACGACATTTGGTCTCCAGGTCAAATCGAACCACCTGTTTCCCAAAATCAGGTCCATTTTGACCTTACAGGTCTCCTTCAAGGTCCAATTCAATGTCAAAGGACGGGGACGCTGTGGCGCCCAAAGTTTGCGTCTGATTGCAACACAAATGGTCTCAAGCGATGCACCGTGCCCATTTCCAGGACTACTAGCATTCTTAGAGTTGTTCCCCGTGACCTTCAATGTCAAATGACGGGGAACGCTGTAGCGCTCAACCTTGGGCGCAAACATGAAGGGAACGGGGCACAACTCTAAGAATACTTGTCATTCTGGAAATGGGCACGGGGAATCGTTTGAGACCATTTTTATCGCGATTGGACGGTTACTTTGGGCGCTACAGTCTTCCCCGTCCTTTGACCCTGAATTTGACATTGAAGGTCACGAAGCTTGACCTTGAAGGTCACGGAGGACAACTCTGAACATTCTTGTCATCTTGGAACTGGGCAAAAGGAATCGTTTGAGACCAATTTGTCGCGATCGGACGGTAACTTTGGGTGCTTCAGCGTTCCCCGTCATTTGACCCTGAATTTGACCTTTAAGGTGAAGGTGACCACGGGCTCAACTCTGAAAATGCTTTTCATCTTGGAACTGAGCACGGGAAATTGTTTTAAGTAATTTTGTCGCGATTGGACGGTAGTTTTGGGCGCTGCAGCGTTCCCGTCCTTTGACCCTGAATTTGACATTCAGTGTCACGAGCTTGACCTTCAAGGTCACGGGCACAACTCTGAAAATTATTGTTATCCTGGAACTGGGCCACGGTTCGTTGGAAGGGTTCGAAGGGGTCAAACTACGAGAGATTAACCATTGGAAAGCTCAGCTCACGTATAATTCAGCGATGTAAATTTTTCAAAAATCTGTCAAGGGTTTGTTTTTTAATCGACATTTTGTCAGACTTCGCGCCCCTTTCGTTTGGCCAGGGCTATCGCGTATGATATGACGAAAATGCAAACTAATGGCATATCTACCGATTCGTCATGCTCTGCACGATAAGGTATCATAGAATGCAAAGCCATTAAATGGTTTGGTTGGTTGCACGGCTGCATCAAAGCCAAGCGCTCCCGGTGTCGGCACTACGGCGCACTCCCGCCCGCGCCTCACAAGCAGCATCGCCACTCGCGACATGCAAGCTGCACTGGGGGCCGCAGACGTCTGATAGGGGGGGGGGGGGGGGGGGGGCGGCCAACATGACCAATGACCAATTTTTGACCTTTTTTTGGGAGGGGGTAAATCCGGTGAGAGACGTATTTCCAAAACAAAATGTTGGAAAGGGGGGGGGGGGGTAGCGGGCCGTCAGCCGTCAGCGAGATTTTGTTGACCGGGGGGGTGGGGGGTCGAGTCGTCGGCGAGAATCGGCGAGAATCGCATTTCATCTAGTGTAAATTGGTTTGCTCGGGAGGAGGGTGGCCCTGCCCCCCGCCTTGATTACGTCCCTGTACTGAACGATATTTTATATCAAACTTGCTTCCACTTCACATCACAGCTGTTGTAATCAAGCGAAATCAATACATTCTTATCTCCAACAGACGACCGAGACGACCACACCTTTGACATCAAAAATGGTGGTGTCCGATTCGGAAAACCAGCGACTGCGTCAAATTATCATATTGAAATGGTACCGCATCGATTGCTTCCATCTTATTTTTCCTTCGAAACAACGGATGTATGCACTAGAGTGATGCAGCGTAATTCAATCACACAGTGAATACCACAGGTCGCACTGATCAGGGGCATCGCCGATAATTTTTGAGTGTGGGGGAGCTGAAATGACGAAAAAAATGTCCCCCATTTTGTATGCGTGTTTTTAAGCCTTTGCAGCATGTTTAATGTTGATTTCATGTCATAGTAGGTACTTGTTATTGAGCGCCGCGAAGCTGCGCGAAATTTGTACGTGTTTTGTCTGATCAAACCCAGAAATATAGGCGGTGGGCCATGTAGAGGATAAGAAGCTAAAATGCTATTCACTTCACTCAATTCAGCGTTACGACGAACGATGGCCGATGACGATGACGATGGCCACCGATGTGACGCCGCAAAGCGGCATGAAAAGTTAAATTTAGGTCGTGGAAAACGATATTTTCATATTGAAACCAGACCGTGATTGGAGATAATCCTCAGGTAACACCTTTTCCTGGTTGCACATCTCGGTATGATGAAAAGTATTGCAATTAATGTAGTTTGTCATATACATTAGCTTCGGATAGTAAAACACCATGGCCGGTGGCAGTCAGCGCTCAATAGTACATATGATAATAATTACTGTATACATATGTAACTGTAAAGGCGGCCGCACACTGGGCCATTCGGCGCGCAGAGGCCGCGATATCACTATACGACTTTCCGCGCATCTGTAGCGACTTTCCTCGTCTGCGTCAGCCGAAACGATGAAAAACGCAAGCTAAACGCGCCGAGTGTCCGCTGGCGGAATGGCGTAAAAAGCTGGTCCGTACGAGCTTTTTCCGCGACTGAACGACGCGGAACCGCGGACAACACAAAGGTATCAGGCTAACAGTGGTGAATCTACGCAAGATAGAGGTTACAAATTTTGCAGAGCATGTTTTTGCCGCTGTTAAATTTGTTATGTAAATGTGTCGTGGTTCTAATCTTACACCTTCGCCGAAAAATGACAATAATTAAGTTACCTTGGGACAGGCTGTAGGGACAGGATGCTACATGCTGTAGGTCGGCGGGGCTGAATCTTGCGAGCAGACAGCGCCGAATCCGCCGGAACAAGAACGATATTCCGCGGTGTCGCCGCTATTTTCCAAGGCGGAATTTCGCAGTGATATCGGCCACCGAATGCGCTGTTCGCGGCGGCCTTTACTCTGACTACCTGGAGTGTGCCTGCTGTTATGGAATGTCAAAAATATTCTTCTTACGGTAAGAAGCTATTGGTTTGATTGTTGGATACGATAAAATTCACAACTGGAGCCCTTTTAGTTGAATTTTCACTTATATTCATTTTTCTTCTTTTTTGTTTCGATATCGACAAAACGATCGCTACTATAAACAGAGGAAAAAAGATGTGTAAAACATCGCACCTAAGACAATAAAATTACGGTGACATCATAGAGATAGAGAGACAGATATAATAGAGATAGAGAGACAAGTTTTGCACAGCATGTTCTTGCCACTGTGAACTTTATTATGTGCAAGTTTCGAAGCTCTAAATTGATATCTTCGTCGAAAAATGGCGTAAAAACGGCTATGAAGCGTTGCGAGTAGGGGACAGACGGTCCTGTTCGGCTGCTACTATCAGCGCGCACGAGCTGTGTTGTCGAATTGCTATTGGCCGGCGCTAACGATATGCTAGCAAATTTTGATCCATATTTCGATATTAGCAATGCTTCTAGTGGTGGTAAACCTTCTGGAGTCTACCCGATAATTGTGTAATTGCATCACGTTCCTGTAGTCTTTGGAATATCTCAGCAACTAGAGTGAATCTGGAGAAATTAAGTCATGGTTCAATTCATAAAATTATGTTCTATCTAGACCGGTGTCAATAACCCCAAATAAGCGATGTGAGAAGGCAGTAGGCACACTCCCTTTAACAAACAACCGGTAACAGTGCAAATGGTTTGAAGGCAGCAAGAGGCAGAACGACTTTTTCGCGCATAAATGGTGCCTGTGCATCTGGAGGAGCCTGTGGGGAGATGGCTTTGGAAGATTGTCCTGGCCTGGTCCCCACTATTACCTCTTTGGTCTAACAAGTTGACACTGGCGGTCCAGCCTCTCTCCGTGGGGGTGGGGTGGGGGGGGGGTATCTTTTTGTGGCAAAAAGGTACCCCCATTTTTTATCCGCGGATTTGGGCCGGTCGTTTTATTTTGGTATTCGAGCTTAAGAAATTCAGTTTTCAAATAAAAAAAAGAAGTTTTTCCGAAAAAAACTATTTTGGGGGTCAAAAAACCAAAATTTCGAAAATCCGAGACAGCCATTTTGAAGAGAACGTTATTTCCTTTCTTTTAACGTTTTATTCGCAATTTGCTTCAAAACTCTATTTTCTACGATTGTTCAAACATTTATCGTTTTTCTACCCAAAATGGCATGACATGGCGTCATTAAAACGTCATAATTTCCCAATATACTACATCAATTTAATTGGAATGGAGTGAGAAGACGTATAATTGATGCATCATAAGGTACTGAAAGTTTGACGTTGATATCTATATTAGTTTTCAAGTTATTGAAAAATCCGGGAGGGGGCTGATTCTGCCCCCCCCCCCCCCCAGCGGGCGCGGGTTAAGTGTCACCGGGGCAACTTGAATTGCAGCAGGACTCAGGTGCGCTGTTTTGTCTATTATTGAAAGAAATGGATACAAACTAACTTCAAATTCAATCACTCGAGGAAGAAAAAAATCCGTTTCCATGAAGTTTTCTTCTAAGATCATTGTTTTTCACGTTCAGTGCAGGGAAGCGCGGGGGGGGGGATACGTGTATTGAATGCCCGTCTCAGATTCCTGTGGAGGGGGGGGGGGATATTTGCCCCTGATGCCCCACTGGATCCGCCAGTGCCAGCAATTACCGCCAAGGAGAGCCTCTGCCAGGCATTTACCTAATGGAATTAATTTTCCAAATTTGTATAAGCAATTGCAAAAGTTGTGTCATGCCGCGAAGCGGCGTGACAATTTCCGTTTTTTGACTGTGGATAGCTGGATTTTGACTGCTGCAAAGACAATTTTTTACAATTTTACGATAAATTGGGAACGCGCAGGGGGGATACTTGTATTGAATGCCCCCAGATTCAAGTGGGGGGGGGGCATTTGCCCCTGATGACCCCCCCCCCGCCCCCACCCTGGATCCGCCAGTGCAAGTTGGGCACCGCTGGAGCAGCTTTTAGGCGCCGATGTCCGCATCTTTGCGGTCGCATCGCCCTTTTAGGAACTCGGCAGACTAGCTAAACATGTAGCACGCTTGAAAGTTAACATTTTATTAAGGGAGTGGGCCCTGGAGCCAGCAATTAGGTACCGACTACCGACAACGAGAGCCTCTGCCAGACATTTAATGAAATTCATTTGCCTATTTTCAAAATTTGTATAAGCAATGGTGTAACTTGTGTCATGCCGCGAAGCGGCGCGAAATTTTCCAGTTTTTGTATTGTGGATAGCTGGATTATGACTGCTGAAAAGGCAATTTGCACGATTACGATTCATCGAGCAAAGGGGGGCCAAAAGATACGTTGTCCCCCTTTAAATTCCAAGGGGGGGGGGGGGGGGTGGCCCCCGTGCCCCCCCCCCCCCCCCCCTGCGGCCGCAAGTGAAGCGCCGCCGACCCGGCTTACGGAGCGGGCTTTCGGCCAGTCACGGACAAACGGTGCATCGCATGTTGCAAACCTAGTTCTGTCCACTAGCTCAGCTATTCAACGACATCGTGACAAATATCCAGCCACCTCCGATCGCTACAAATGGTACTTTTAGACAGTTGTATGTACCATATTTGCCAAACGTAGCCTCTGACCAGGACTGGCCGCCGGCCAGGCACGGCCAACTTCGAGGCTGTACACGATGTGACGTCAGGGGCCACAGCGCGGCCGACGCCAGTCATGACCTGACCCTGACCGGCCAGCCGGCCGGCGCGGCGGCGGCCGCGCTGTGGCCTCTGACGGCACATCGTGTACAGCCTCGAAGTTGATCGAGCCGGGCCGGCGCTCAGTACCGGTCAGAGGCTACGTTTGGCAAATATTGTGCATACAATTGTCTAAAAGTACCATTTGCAGCGATCGGAGGTGGCTGGAAATTTGTCACGATCTCCTTGAATAGCTGAGCTAGTGGACAGAGCTAGGGGTTTCAACAAGCGATGCACCGTTTCTCCGTGAATGGCCGATGGCCCGCTCCGATGGCCCGGTCAGGTGGCGCGCAGTGCTCAGCTCGCGTGTCGCGAGGGGCGATTCTGCGTGTGAGGCGCGGGCGGGAGTGCGCCTTAGTGCCGACACCGGTAGTGCTTGGCTTTGATGCAGCCGTGCAACCAACCAAACCATCTAATGGCTTTGAATTCTATGAGACCTTGTCGTGCAGAGCATGACAAATCGGTAGACATGCCATTGGTCTGCATTTTCGCCATACCATACGCGATAGCCCTGGTCAAACGAAAGGGGCGCGAATTCGGACAAAATGTCGATAAAAAAAGTCCCTCGACAGATTTGGGAAAAATTTACATCGCTGAATTCCGCGTGAGCTCAGCTTTCCATTGGTGCATCTGCCGTAGCTTGAGCCCTCCGAACCCTTCCAACGAACCGTGGGGCACGGGGAATCGTTTGATACTCTTGTTATCGCGATTGGGCGGTAACTATGGGCGCTACAGTGTTCTCCGTTCATTGACCCTGAATTTGTCATTAAAGGTCACGAAGTTTGACCTTGAAGGTCACAGGGCACAACTCGGAAAATTATTGCCATCCTGGAACTGGGGACGAGTAATCGTTTGAGACCATTTTGTCGCTATCAGACGGTAACTTTGGGCGCTACAGCGTTTCCGGTCGTTTGACCTTGAATTTGATCTTGAAGGACACCAGTAAGGTCAAAATGGACCTAATTTTTGAAAGCAGGGGGTTCAATTTGACCTTAGGACAAAATCGTGTAAAAATCGGTGACCGACGCTGAAAACGTTTCTGTGGACCTGTGGACATCATGGACATTGGACATCCATCCAAACTATGTTTAAGCGCCCCGAGTGTGAAAGGTACAATACGTCGGCACCTTCAACGGCTCGCAAGGCATATTCAACAAGTGTCACGGTTATTTCATGGGGGTCCAGGCCTTTTCGTAGGCGCCATCCAGGGCGCTATCGGGGGTGGAGGGAGGGGGGCAAAAGCGTGTTATTAGTTTCGAAGGTCACGGGTGCCCGGTCGCCGTCGGAGGGAAGCTGAAGGCGCCAGGGTGCCATCATTCTGAGTGCGCCGAGACACTGCATCGCTTTCGAGCCGGCAAGGTGCCATTCGGGGGCGGTATCAGGTATGATACCTTCCGAGGGAAGTAAGATGCCTTCCGAGGGTGGCAAGACGTCTTCCCGAACTCCGAAGGCGGCATAATGCACGCTGAGGGCGGCAAGATGTTTTCCGAGGGCGACATGATGCTTTCCGAGGGCGGCATAATGCGCTCTGAGGGCGGCAAGATGCCTTCCGAGGGCGGCAATATGTCTCCGAGGGCGGTATGATGCCTTCCAAGAGCGGAATAATGCGCTCTGAGGGCAGCAGGATGCCTTCCGAGGGCGGCATACTGCGCTCTGAGGGCGGCATAATGTGCTCTGAGGGCGGCAAGATGCCTTCTGAGGGCCACAAGACATCTTCCGAGGGCGGCATAATGCACTCCGAGGGCGGCAAAATGTCTTCCGAGGGCCATACGATGTTTTCCGAGGGCGACGCGATGCTTTCCGAGGGCGGCATAATACGCTCTGAGAGCGGCATAATGCCTCCCGAGGGCGGCGATATTACTTCTGAGGGCGGCATAATGCGTTGTGAGGGCGGCAAGATGTCTTCTGAGGGTGCCGGGGTGCCTTTCAAGAGTGCTACGACGCTGTCGGTAGACATTAGGGCGCCCTGGCGGCCTGCCGAGAACGCTACGGCGCCTTGGGCGCAGGAAAATCCTTTGCAAGAACGACGTCGCGGCGCCTTCGGCGCCGCGGTGCTCGAGGGCGCCGTTTTCTAAGGCAGGGGCTTCAGCCCCCCCCCCCGGATCCGCCACTGTCCACACGCACACACAGTGAGATGGGCGTAGTCGTAAATGCATTTAAGACGCAGCCTCCTACTCCACACACACCGCGGGGCCTCTAACTCTGCTCGTTGCCACCTCCTGCTGTCTAGTCAAGTTCAGCTGACCGACTCTGATTTCCGATAAGACGGCTCTGCCCGATCGGCGCCGATAGGCTGTAGCCCGCCGCCCGGTCTGTTGGCGGGCCGGATCGGCGCCGATAGGCTGTAGCCCGCCTCCCGGTCTGTCGGCGGGCCGGTCGGTATGCCGCCCGGGCCGGATGTAGTGTTTTCCGCCGTGCCGCCGCCGCCGCCGCTGTGGCCGCTGTCGGCTGCCATTGTCGCGGTACAGGGTGACGCCAGCCGCCAGCCACACCGGCAATCAGTCCCCGCTCCGAGACCTCGACCGCTTCCACCCGGCTGGCGGTCAACGCCACTCAGTCCAGACCTGAGACCTCGGACGACGGGGACACAATGGGCGGGGCACCTCCGGGATGGTTCAATTATAGGCGACGCACCCGCTTAACAATACTCCCCGAACTCGATCGGTTGCGAAACCAGGCAGTCGTCGGTACAGCGCTTCTCACGATTACCGAGCCGAGCGCTAGGCAAGGTCAAGATCCAAGAACGGGCTGCGACTCCAATAGCTATCACTTAAATCGGAGTTACAGGTGTTTGCCATCGGAAATTTACGACAGAACGCTTCTCCGGTAATATGCTGCGGGGAACATTGACTCTGTTCCGAGGAATTGTGGCGGTCAGACCAAACCTCAAACACGGGACCGGTCGGGGAATTGAACTCCGAACACTTGCTCAAAAGGAAGTAATTTTACCCCGGCGCGTTAGCTTGTCGCCTTCAGAGTTCAGAGTTTAGAGTCACAGAAGCATACTTCACCATAGTATTATATATATATATATATATATATATATATATATATATATATATATATATATATATATATATATATATATATATATATATATATATATATATATATATATATATATATATATATATATATATATATATATATATATATATATATATATATATATATATATATATATATATATATATATATATATATATATATATATATATATATATATATATATATATATATATATATATATATATATATATATATATATATATATATATATATATATATATATATATATATATATATATATATATATATATATATATATATATATATATATATATATATATATATATATATATATATATATATATATATATATATATATATATATATATATATATATATATATATATATATATATATATATATATATATATATATATATATATATATATATATATATATATATATATATATATATATATATATATATATATATATATATATATATATATATATATATATATATATATATATATATATATATATATATATATATATATATATATATATATATATATATATATATATATATATATATATATATATATATATATATATATATATATATATATATATACGGCGCTGCAGTCCCCTGTGCGCAGCGCCCGCAGTCGGCCGCAGCGCCGGGAGCTCCGCTCCCTCCCCTCCCGAGCCGCTGTGCCTCATCCTGCGTGAGTGCGAGTGATATGTGACGGCGTGGTGTGTGACTGGACTGTCGAGGAGTTACCGTGACTGCCGTGACATCGACGTCGGCATCAACATCGCCTCGTCGCTGCACCTGACCGAAGATGCACCGGGACATCGCCCGCCATCTGGTGCTCCTGGTGCTCACCTACCTGCTGGTGTCGGCTGCTGGACCATCACCACCACCGACCGGCACGTCACGAACACCACCACCACCACTGGTGCCGCGTCACCACCGTGACGAGCTCGGCCGTCGGTCCTGCCGCCACACCTCGCGGACGCCGTCCGTACCAGCGCCGGCGCCCCAGCCTCTGCCCGGCCGCAGCCGCGGCCGCTCTGACCCTGGCCGGCCCCCGGGCGGTCACGTGACCCGGCGTGGCAGGCGCGGTGCCGGCGCCAGGCGCCGGGGGTGCAGGGGCGGCCGTGACTGGCGGCGGTCTGGTCCTGGCGGCCAACGACGGAACATTCTGGCTGGGATGATCAACATCCAGTCTCTGCTACCCAAGACCGTCTCTCTGCAACATGAGTACCTGATGAGACATCACTACGATTTCTGTGTAATCACCGAGACTTGGCTTCGGTCCGCCACTGCGACCCGGCTCATCACATTCCCCGGTTACGCCCTTCACCGGGCCGACCGGCCGGGGGACGCGGGGTACGGTGGCGTGGCGGTGCTGATCCGTGACAGCTACGCGGCCTCTGTCATCCCCCAGCCGGCGCCAGACTGCGCAGACTGTCGGCTGGAGTCGCTGTGGATGCGAGTTAAGCCCGAGTCCGGATCCCACTTCTGCGTCGCCGCTGTCTACCGTCCTCCGCGCCGTACAGTGGCTGCCGTCCATGCGGACCTCACCGAACTGGAGATGCAGTTTCAACGTGTTTTACTGAGGTATCCGGGACCTGTTTTTATTATGGGTGACCTGAACTGCAACCTACTTGACACCTCAGGGAGTGTTGGGAAAGACCGTCTGTTGGACATGCTCAGTTCATTTAATTTGACACAATTTGTTCATCAACCGACCTACTCGTCCGGCTCTCTCTTAGACGTAGTAATTTGTAATTCCGGTGACATGGTACAGCGTGTGGGAGTTTTGAATTGCGCTTTTAGCCCTCACTGTTTCATTCGTGTGCTTTTACGTGTGCCGAAGTGCCGTAAGAAATCTCGCCGCATTCGCACTCGGCTTTTAAAGAGCATTGATCACTTTAGTTTACTGCATGACTTGCATCTCGTTGACTGGTCCGGTGTTTTTAGCTGCCCGTCCGTTCATGACATGTGGTCTTATATTTCTCACCGGCTGCTACGTGTGCTCGATCGTCACGCGCCTCTCAGGTCTACCTGTCTGAGAAACCCTGACGCGCCGCCTGTCACCCCGGCGACCTTGACTTTAATGGCCGAGCGGAGGGGCGTGTTGCGCCGCGAGGGACGGTCGCCGGCCTTCCGCGAGCTGGACAGGGTGCTGAGGTCGGCGATCAGGCGAGACTGCAGGACCGGTATTGAGGAGCGGCTGCGCACCCAGGGGAGCAGCTCCCTCTACCGCGTCATCCGCCCGCTGATCGCCAGTAAGCGGAGTGACACCGCCCGTCTGCCCTCGGCCACACCGGACGAGATGAATGATTTCTTCGTGAACGTGGGCCCACGCGTGGCGGCCAGCCTAGCTAGCGCCGGGGTGACCCCCGACGTTCAGTGCCGCCTGCCGCGCGTCGGTGCCTGTGGTTTCGGGGTCACCGGAGTGACGCTAGGTGAGCTGCGGGAGGTAGTGTTCTCCATGAAGCGATCTGGTGCGTGTGGTGCTGATGGCATCTGTATCCGTATCCTTCTCCTCTGTTTTGACGCCATCGGCCCTATCCTACTCCATGTTGTCAATACCTGCCTCATCTCCTGTGATTATCCCGATTCTTGGAAGCACTCCCTGGTCCATCCTATCTATAAATCTGGCGATCCTGACTTAGTTTCAAATTACCGGCCTATTTCCATCATTCCTTCCATGGCCAAAGTTGTCGAGCGCCTGGTGCAGCGGCAACTTTCCTTCTATATGTCCGACAATCACCTTCTATCCTCATCCCAACACGGCTTTCGCCCCCATCACTCTACCGAAACCGCTCTTCTTTCTGTCACTAACCATGTTTTTTCTAACATGGACCGAAGCCGTGTCTCTCTTCTGTGCCTTCTCGACCTCAGTAAATGTTTTGATGTCATTCCTCATTCTCTACTCCTATCCAAACTTCAGCTCCACGGCGTAGACCCGGCCTGGTTTACCTGCTATCTTTCCGGTCATACTCAGTCCATCTGTCTCACTTCTCCTTCCGGTGACAGAGTCGTTTCAAAACCTCTTCCCAACACCATGGGAGTCTTCCAAGGGTCAGTCCTAGGTCCCCTGTTATTCACTATCTTCGCCAACGACCTCAGCCTGCACGCGCCGGACGCTCATGTGACCCAGTACGCTGACGATACCCAAATCCTTATGTCCGACACCAAGCACAACCTTCCTGCACTTATCCTACGCATGGAGTCTACCTTATCTTCCCTAGCATCGTGGTTCCATGCCCACGGACTTAAACTCAACACATCCAAAACGGAAATCCTTCTCCTTGGCACCCGTCAGAACACCCGCGACCTCTCCCCTGTCAGCGTGCGGGTCGGTGGTGAGACCGTGAAGGAGAGCCGGTGCGTTAAGAACCTAGGCGTCACGTTCGACCGTCACCTCAGCTGGGACGCGCACGTTAGTGACGTGGTGCACAAATGCATCGGCCTCCTGATCGGTCTCCGCCACCTGAGGGCCTTCCTCCCGCGGCGCGCCATGCTGTCAGTGGTGCAGGCCTTGGTCATCTCGCGCGTGAGATACTGTCTTCCGGTGTGCGGAAACGGCTCGGTCTCAAACGACGACAGACTTATGAAAGTCGTGAATTTTGCCACCCGAGTCGTGACAGGGCTCCGTAAGTTTGACCACGTGTCTCGCGCGCGGGGTGACCTGGGCCTGCTCACAGCTCATGAGATGTACCATCTTCAGGTGGCCATTCTTGCCCACAAGATGTGTGTACTTGGCGAGCCCACGGAACTCGCTACTCAGTTTGTGACGTACGCTGACTCACGAGCGGGTGATCGTACCACCCGGCAGGACCGGCTGCTGCGGCCGCCCCCGATGAGAACGGCGGCAGGCAAGCGATCGTTTTTATGTCAGGCAACATCTGTGCTCAATGCTATGCCCGGCGACGCGATGCGATTGACGCCAGCAGCATTTAAACGAGCCGCAAAGACGCATGTACGTAATGCGTGACCAGCGAGTCAGTACGCGGAATATGTGACACTTGTAAATATCAGTATGTGTGCGGTGTGCGTGTGCTTGTATGTAAGTACCTTGACTTAATCCATCTGTTCTAACTTCATGACAATGACACGTAATAGCCACGCTTGTTGTGGAGTGTTCAGCTGATGTCAAATAGATACATACATACATACATACATACATACATACATACATACATACATACATACATACATACATACATACATACATACATACATACATACTATACATACATACATACATAATACATATATACATATATACATATATACATATATACATATATACATATATACATATATACATATATACATATATACATATATACATATATACATATATACATATATACATATATACATATATACATATATACATATATACATATATACATATATACATATATACATATATACATATATACATATATACATATATACATATATACATATATACATATATACATATATACATATATACATATATACATATATACATATATACATATATACATATATACATATATACATATATACATATATACATATATACATATATACATATATACATATATACATATATACATATATACATATATACATATATACATATATACATATATACATATATACATATATACATATATACATATACACATATACACATATACACATATACACATATACACATATACACATATACACATATACACATATACACATATACACATATACACATATACACATATACACATATACACATATACACATATACACATATACACATATACACATATACACATATACACATATACACATATACACATATACACATATACACATATACACATACACATATACACATATACACATATACACATATACACATATACACATATACACATATACACATATACACATATACACATATACACATATACACATATACACATATACACATATACACATATACACATATACACATATACACATATACACATATACACATATACACATATACACATATACACATATACACATATACACATATACACATATACACATATACACATATACACATATACACATATACACATATACACATATACACATATACACATATACACATATACACATATACACATATACACATATACACATATACACATATACACATATACACATATACACATATACACATATACACATATACACATATACACATATACCATATACACATATACACATATACACATATACACATATACACATATACACATATACACATATACACATATACACATATACACATATACACATATACACATATACACATATACACATATACACATATACACATATACACATATACACATATACACATATCACATATACACATACACACATACACACATACACACATACACACATACACACATACACACATACACACATACACACATACACACACACACACACACACACACACACACACACACACACACACACACACACACACACACACACACACACACACACACACACACACACACATACACACATACACACATACACACATACACACATACACACATACACACATACACATATACACATATACACATATACACATATACACATATACACATATACACATATACACATATACACATATACACATATACACATACACACATACACACATACACACATACACACATACACATATACACATATACACATATACACATATACACACATATATATATATATATATATATATATATATATATATATATATATATATATATATATATATATATATATATATATATATATATATATATATATATATATATATATATATATATATATATATATATATATATATATATATCGAGAGAGAAAAAAATAAGCAAAAAACAATATAAGTGAAAATTCAGCTAAAGGGGCTCCATATGTGAATTTCATCGTATCCAACAATCAAACCAATAGCTACTTACCGTATGCAAAATATTTTTGACATTCTAAAACAGTAGGCACACTCCCTTTAACACGCGCAGTGGGGGGGGGGGGGGGCACTTTCGTGCCTCCCCACATGTTTTTCGTGAATAGCTCGAACACGAAGCGGAGCAGGGCGGTGTTGTTTACTCGACATTAACGCCAACTCAATAGCGGATCGATTGACGCAAAAAATCGACATCTGTCGATAAATTTGTGAGTTATATGGATTTTCAGTCCAAGATGGCTGCCATAATCGTGGTCGGCAAAGCGATATCTTCGGAACCAACAGTCGGATCGGGATGATTCAAACGCCATTCGGTAGACAATGTCAATTTTCATCCCCTGAAACAACTTTGGACACATTGCTGGTGACCTGTGATGTCACAGAGGTCAAATTCCAAAAATTGTGACATTTGGCCAGATTTGATCTTCGTGACCTCATTTGACCTTGAAGATATTGCCCGAAGGTCAAGCAAATTTTTAAAATGTAGATCGTCATAGCACCTACTTACCCTGTAAGTTGCATTATTCTAGCTCTCATACTTTCGGAGATCTTAGGGGGGGACACTTAAGTCCCCCCCCCCCCCCCCCCCCCTCCACTGCGAGTTAGTGGCATACCCCTCTCCACTGCGCGTGTTAAAGAACTTTCGGGAAGTGTCCGGGAACTTGTTGTTAATTATATCATCAACTGATCAGTAACGAGACGTCGACGCCTTGGTCCAGTAATTTGTAGTTGTGACCCATTTACAACTTGGACTTCCTCAAATCCTGGAGAAATTCCCCGGTACCCACGCTGACGGCTGACTTCTCTCCCTTGGTCAGATTCTACCACAGCGTGTACGACGTGAAGTCGACGGTGACGGGCGGCGTCGGCGGGGACTGGACGGAGCTGGCGGACCGTATTGTCCGTCTGACGCAGGTGGTCACCAGCGCCGTCTACAGTCTGGCCGCGGCGCAGGAGGCGCCCAACGTCACCGTCCATACCGACTGGGTGAGAGGGATGGAAGCAGGGTCAGGGGACTATCAAATTCGTTGACATCACACCTGTCCTGGAGGGAGGAGGGAGCGGGATATTGAGTTCGTTAACACGAGTACACCCAACGTGAAGTGTACACGTTCGTGAAGTATTTACAAACATATACAAACGCCGAGCCTTTTTTTATAAATGTGGTGGAACGAATTTGATGCCCAAAATTTGTCCTGTGAGATATTTAAGTTGGTACACTGACCCCACTAGTTTGACCAATCAGGCGTCATGGTCTGACTTGTCCGACCAATCAGATGTTACAATCCTGGGAACCCGACCAATCAGATGACACGGTCCTACCAATCCGACCAATCAGGCGTCATGATCTGACTTGTCTGACCAATCAGATGACACGGTCTGATCGGTCCCGCAATCAAATGTCGGTACTCTGGATCGCGGTCTATCTCTTTCTGGGACCAATGATCTACCTGGAATTCGTTTACGATGCCGTCTTTTTGCACCGTGATGTTTTGTCGTTTACTCTGCTGCAGCTGACTGGCCGCCTTGCCTGCCGCAGGTGGAAGGCCTGCTGCAGTGCTACATGGAACGCTCCAACTGCTCCCTGTTCCGTGAAGTCATGGACGAACAGATGAGCGACAAAACGCTGACGAAAATTTGGCAGATGGACGTCCCGCTGCCCACCTATGTCTCGGTGAGTCCGATGGAACGTTGGTAGGTGGTAGGTCAAGCTGCCCACCCATGTCTCGGTGAGTCCGATGGAACGTTGGTAGGTGGTAGGTCATGCTGCCCACCTATGTCTCGGTGAGTCCGATGGAACGTTGGCAGGTCATGCTGCCCACCTATGTCTCGGTGAGTCCGATGGAATGTTGGCAGGTCATGCTGCCCACCTATGTCTCGGTGAGTCCGATGGAACGTTGGCAGGTCATGCTGCCCACCTATGTTTCGGTGAGTCCGATGGAACGTTGGCAGGTCATGCTGCCCACCTATGTCTCGGTGAGTCCGATGGAACGTTGGTAGGTCATGATGCCCACCTATGTCTCGGTGAGTCCGATGGAACGTTGGTAGGTCATGCTGCCCACCTATGTCTCGGTGAGTCCGATGGAACGTTGGCAGGTCATGCTGCCCACCTATATCTCAGTGAGTCCGATGGAACGTTGGTAGGTCATGCTGCCCACCTATGTCTCGGTGAGTCCGATGGAACGTTGGCAGGTCATGCTGCCCACCTATGTCTCGGTGAGTCCGATGGAACGTTGGCAGGTCATGCTGCCCACCTATGTCTCGGTGAGTCCGATGGAACGTTAGCAGGTTGCCCTGCCCACCTATGTATCGGTGAGTCCGATGGAACGTTGGCAGGTCACGCAGCTGCCCGCCTACGTCGCTGCCTTCTGTTTACATATGCATAACAGCTAAATTAACAGGTATATCTAGTTAAATCCCCATTGCCGGTTAAACTGCAGAGGTAAATGATTTTATTGGTTATCGTTTTATAATAGATGATGTCCAATCTGACAGAAAGTATTGCCATCCACGGCAGGTCTCCCTGCCGATCATGTCTCGATATCTGACTAAGCTGTGGCAGATGGACGTCTCTACCTGGCGCTCTTGTAGCGGGTAACGTGCCCTTCGTGCCGTCTTTCCCACGGCATGTGCCGCCACTGGCTGCTGTGCCGTGCCGTCTGTGACCCGTCTGTGACCCGCCAGTGACCCGCCAGTGACCCGTCTGTGACCCGCCAGTGACCCGCCAGTGACCCGCCAGTGACCCGTCTGTGACCCGCCAGTGACCCGCCAGTGACCCGCCAGTGACCCGCCAGTGACCCGCCAGTGACCCGCCAGTGACCCGCCAGTGACCCGCCAGTGACCCGCCAGTGACCCGCCAGTGACCCGCCAGTGACCCGCCAGTGACCCGCCAGTGACCCGCCAGTGACCCGCCAGTGACCCGCCAGTGACCCGCCAGTGACCCGCCAGTGACCCGCCAGTGACCCGCCAGTGACCCGCCAGTGACCCGCCAGTGACCCGCCAGTGACCCGCCAGTGACCCGTCAGTGACCCGCCAGTGACCCGCCAGTGACCCGCCAGTGACCCGCGCCGGTGCCTTCAGGTGTCGGGTGCGGCGACGCGTCACTCCTACCTGATGCGGCTCACCAAGAACCTGCTGTCGCGCTGGACCGGCGTCACGCTGGCGAACGTGACGCGCGCTGACCAGTGCCGTGACGACGAAGACCGGGTGTTCGCCCACCGGTGGCTGATACGTCAGCATGAGAACGGCACCCGGAGCGGCTACTGCACCCGCTCCCTGGTGGCCGAGTCACTGGCGGTCAGCCCAGCCTTCGACATCCCAGGTCAGTGAGACATCAGTGGGACATCAGAGGTCAGTGGGACATCCCAGATCAGTGGGACATCACAGGTCAGTGGGACATCCCAGGTCAGTTGGACATCCCAGGTCAGTTGGACATCAGAGGTCAGTGGGACATCCCAGGTCAGTTGGACATCAGAGGTCAGTGGGACATCCCAGGTCAGTTGGACATCAGAGGTCAGTGGGACATCCCAGGTCAGTGGGACATCCCAGGTCAGTGGGACATCACAGGTCAGTGGGACATCCCAGGTCAGTTGGACATCAGAGGTCAGTGGGACATCCCAGGTCAGTTGGACATCAGAGGTCAGTGGGACATCACAGGTCAGTGGGACATCACAGGTCAGTGGGACATCAGAGGTTAGTGGACATCAGAGGGCAGTGGGACATCCCAGGTCAGTGGGACATCGGAGGTCAGTGGGACATCAGAGGTTAGTGGGACATCACAGGTTAGTGGGGCATCAGAGGTCAGTGGGACATCAGAGGTTAGTGGGACATCAGAGGTCAGTGGGACATCACAGGTCAGTGGGACATCAGTTGGACATCACAGGTCAGTGGGACATCAGTAGGACATCACAGGTCAGTGGGACATCAGTTGGACATCACAGGTCAGTGGGACATCAGTTGGACATCACAGGTCAGTGTGACATCAGGTGGACATCACAGGTCAGTGGGACATCAGTTGGACATCACAGGTCAGTGGGGCATCAGTTGGACATCACATGTCAATGGGACATCAGTTGGACATCACATGTCAGTGTGACATCAGTGGGACATCAACCTGTCATTGGTCGCAAACAAGCTCATGCCGATACACCCACAGTTACACCGGACGCACTGAATGACTATTACGTCACCATAGGGCCAGCCACGGCCGCAGCAGTTCCGCCACCAGCAAGGCCTGTCCCGATCAGGCTGCCGCGCGTCAGCACTAGCACCTTCAAAGTGCAGCCGATCGACATTGACACCCTGTACGCGACCCTGCTGGGTATGAAACCGTCCAAGTCGACCGGATTGGACGGTGTGAGTGTGGCGATGCTACAGGATTTTCCCCTGGATTAGTTCACGTTATCCTTGACCTAGTGAACTCCAGCCTTGTCACGGGTCAGGTCCCTGCTGCGCGGAAGCACGCACTTGTCACGCCCATGCCGAAGGGAAAATCAACCAACAACCCGTCCGACACACGCCCCATCTCTATCCTGCCCGGCATTATGAAGCTTGTGGAACGCGTAGTGCAGAGGCACCCGTCCGACACACGCCCCATCTCTATCCTGCCCGGCATTATGAAGCTTGTGGAACGCGTAGTGCAGAGGCAGTTTAGCGACTACCTTGAGAGCCACCTCTTGTTGACAGCCGCACAGCATGGCTACAGGAAACAGCATTCCACAGAGACGGCGCTCAGTGTTGTCACCGACCGAGTGTTGCAGGCCATGGACCGCGGTGAAATTACTGTTTTGGTGATGCTCGAAAACTCAAAATGCTTTGACGTCATCCCTCACCAAAAGCTCTTGGAAAAGCTGCAGCTTTATGGCGTGGACACGGCTTGGTTTGCCGACTATCTGGCGAACCACACACAGCAGGTGCGAGTGCGAGGAGCCGACGGCAACTCGATCCTGTCCCGGCCTCCGGACAAGAACTTGGGCGTGTTCCAGGGAGGGAGTCTGAGCTGCGTGCTGTTTATGCTCTTTGCAAACGACCTGAGTGTACATGTTCCGGACGGCGTCACGACTGTGCAGTTCGCGGACAACTTTCAGATTCTTATCACGGGGAAAAACCAAATTTGCCGACCATCATTTCTCTCATGGAGGAGACGCTCGAATCTGTCTTCCAATGGTCTTACTACAATGACATGAAGATCAATGCCGCTAAAACTCCGATGATTGTGTTTGGGACTCCCGCTATGCTGAAGAGCCTCCCACAGTCACACTTCGATTTAACGGGTCATATGTCACCGAGTCACCTACTGTTAAGAACTTAGGCCTACACATGGACCGAAACCTGAACTATAAGGCGCACATTGATGCATTGACCTCCAGGTGCACAGGGATTTTGATCGCCCTGAGCCATGCTCGGCATGTG
This sequence comes from Chirona hameri, assembly GCA_036785665.1. Taxonomy (NCBI): domain Eukaryota; kingdom Metazoa; phylum Arthropoda; class Thecostraca; order Balanomorpha; family Balanidae; genus Chirona; species Chirona hameri. The sequence goes on from JAXIVJ010003535.1 coordinate 77,655, forward strand.
CTGCCATCAGGCACCATGAAAATCATAGTGCAAGCCCTCGCTTTGTCAGTGGTGCGCTACTGTTCGAGCGTGTATGGTTCCTGCGGTGCTACCCAAATTCACCGCATACAAAAAATCGTCAACTTTTGCGCGCGAGTAGTCAGCGGCCGCAGACGCAGCGACCACGTGTCAGACGCTATCGTGAAGCTCAGCTGGCTACGCGCGACTGACCTGGTTGAGTAACATACGATGTCTGCAGTCCAACGAGCCATGACGACCGGCAATCCTGAGCACATAGCAGACACCATTGAACCGCGTGTCCACGATCTGCACGACCACAACACCAGACACCCCGGTCGGGTCACTACCGCGTATCCGAACAGAAGCCGGCAGGCGCAGGCTGTGTAACAGGGGCGTCAACATGCTGACAAACTGGGTCTTAATCCAACATGTGGACCATCGTTCCGTGCCGTGCTGAAACGAGCAATATTGTATAGTCGCGACTGAAGTGTTGTACTCATCTTCCATGCATGCATCTACATCGTGCGGACTGCGGAATATGTTTTGCTTAGGCGACTGCGATACCTTTTTAGCCGACGTCGTTTTAATTTCATTTGACGTGTCTGGTGAAAAGCCACCGCAAGGATGTGGATCCATGACACACATCTGTATTTGTATCTGTATCTGACCCCGTCTGACCTGCCGTCTGACCTGCCGTCTGACCTGCCGTCTGACCTGCCGTCTGACATGCCGTCTGACCTGTCGTCTGACCTGTCGTCTGACCTGTCGTCTGACCTGTCGTCTGACCTGTCGTCTGACCTGTCGTCTGACCTGTCGTCTGACCTGTCGTCTGACCTGTCGTCTGACCTGTCGTCTGACCTGTCGTCTGACCTGTCGTCTGACCTGTCGTCTGACCTGTCGTCTGACCTGTCGTCTGACCTGTCGTCTGACCTGTCGTCTGACCTGTCGTCTGACCTGTCGTCTGACCTGTCGTCTGACCTGTCGTCTGACCTGTCGTCTGACCTGTCGTCTGACCTGTCGTCTGACCTGTCGTCTGACCTGTCGTCTGACCTGTCGTCTGACCTGTCGTCTGACCTGTCGTCTGACCTGTCGTCTGACCTGTCGTCTGACCTGTCGTCTGACCTGTCGTCTGACCTGTCGTCTGACCTGTCGTCTGACCTGTCGTCTGACCTGTCGTCTGACCTGTCGTCTGACCTGTCGTCTGACCTGTCGTCTGACCTGTCGTCTGACCTGTCGTCTGACCTGTCGTCTGACCTGTCGTCTGACCTGTCGTCTGACCTGTCGTCTGACCTGTCGTCTGACCTGTCGTCTGACCTGTCGTCTGACCTGTCGTCTGACCTGTCGTCTGACCTGTCGTCTGACCTGTCGTCTGACCTGTCGTCTGACCTGTCGTCTGACCTGTCGTCTGACCTGTCGTCTGACCTGTCGTCTGACCTGTCGTCTGACCTGTCGTCTGACCTGTCGTCTGACCTGTCGTCTGACCTGTCGTCTGACCTGTCGTCTGACCTGTCGTCTGACCTGTCGTCTGACCTGTCGTCTGACCTGTCGTCTGACCTGTCGTCTGACCTGTCGTCTGACCTGTCGTCTGACCTGTCGTCTGACCTGTCGTCTGACCTGTCGTCTGACCTGTCGTCTGACCTGTCGTCTGACCTGTCGTCTGACCTGTCGTCTGACCTGTCGTCTGACCTGTCGTCTGACCTGTCGTCTGACCTGTCGTCTGACCTGTCGTCTGACCTGTCGTCTGACCTGTCGTCTGACCTGTCGTCTGACCTGTCGTCTGACCTGTCGTCTGACCTGTCGTCTGACCTGTCGTCTGACCTGTCGTCTGACCTGTCGTCTGACCTGTCGTCTGACCTGTCGTCTGACCTGTCGTCTGACCTGTCGTCTGACCTGTCGTCTGACCTGTCGTCTGACCTGTCGTCTGACCTGTCGTCTGACCTGTCGTCTGACCTGTCGTCTGACCTGTCGTCTGACCTGTCGTCTGACCTGTCGTCTGACCTGTCGTCTGACCTGTCGTCTGACCTGTCGTCTGACCTGTCGTCTGACCTGTCGTCTGACCTGTCGTCTGACCTGTCGTCTGACCTGTCGTCTGACCTGTCGTCTGACCTGTCGTCTGACCTGTCGTCTGACCTGTCGTCTGACCTGTCGTCTGACCTGTCGTCTGACCTGTCGTCTGACCTGTCGTCTGACCTGTCGTCTGACCTGTCGTCTGACCTGTCGTCTGACCTGTCGTCTGACCTGTCGTCTGACCTGTCGTCTGACCTGTCGTCTGACCTGTCGTCTGACCTGTCGTCTGACCTGTCGTCTGACCTGTCGTCTGACCTGTCGTCTGACCTGTCGTCTGACCTGTCGTCTGACCTGTCGTCTGACCTGTCGTCTGACCTGTCGTCTGACCTGTCGTCTGACCTGTCGTCTGACCTGTCGTCTGACCTGTCGTCTGACCTGTCGTCTGACCTGTCGTCTGACCTGTCGTCTGACCTGTCGTCTGACCTGTCGTCTGACCTGTCGTCTGACCTGTCGTCTGACCTGTCGTCTGACCTGTCGTCTGACCTGTCGTCTGACCTATCGTCTGACCTGTCGTCTGACCTGTCGTCTGACCTGTCGTCTGACCTGTCGTCTGACCTGTCGTCTGACCTGTCGTCTGACCTGTCGTCTGACCTGTCGTCTGACCTGTCGTCTGACCTGTCGTCTGACCTGTCGTCTGACCTGTCGTCTGACCTGTCGTCTGACCTGTCGTCTGACCTGTCGTCTGACCTGTCGTCTGACCTGTCGTCTGACCTGTCGTCTGACCTGTCGTCTGACCTGTCGTCTGACCTGTCGTCTGACCTGTCGTCTGACCTGTCGTCTGACCTGTCGTCTGACCTGTCGTCTGACCTGTCGTCTGACCTGTCGTCTGACCTGTCGTCTGACCTGTCGTCTGACCTGTCGTCTGACCTGTCGTCTGACCTGTCGTCTGACCTGTCGTCTGACCTGTCGTCTGACCTGTCGTCTGACCTGTCGTCTGACCTGTCGTCTGACCTGTCGTCTGACCTGTCGTCTGACCTGTCGTCTGACCTGTCGTCTGACCTGTCGTCTGACCTGTCGTCTGACCTGTCGTCTGACCTGTCGTCTGACCTGTCGTCTGACCTGTCGTCTGACCTGTCGTCTGACCTGTCGTCTGACCTGTCGTCTGACCTGTCGTCTGACCTGTCGTCTGACCTGTCGTCTGACCTGTCGTCTGACCTGTCGTCTGACCTGTCGTCTGACCTGTCGTCTGACCTGTCGTCTGACCTGTCGTCTGACCTGTCGTCTGACCTGTCGTCTGACCTGTCGTCTGACCTGTCGTCTGACCTGTCGTCTGACCTGTCGTCTGACCTGTCGTCTGACCTGTCGTCTGACCTGTCGTCTGACCTGTCGTCTGACCTGTCGTCTGACCTGTCGTCTGACCTGTCGTCTGACCTGTCGTCTGACCTGTCGTCTGACCTGTCGTCTGACCTGTCGTCTGACCTGTCGTCTGACCTGTCGTCTGACCTGTCGTCTGACCTGTCGTCTGACCTGTCGTCTGACCTGTCGTCTGACCTGTCGTCTGACCTGTCGTCTGACCTGTCGTCTGACCTGTCGTCTGACCTGTCGTCTGACCTGTCGTCTGACCTGTCGTCTGACCTGTCGTCTGACCTGTCGTCTGACCTGTCGTCTGACCTGTCGTCTGACCTGTCGTCTGACCTGTCGTCTGACCTGTCGTCTGACCTGTCGTCTGACCTGTCGTCTGACCTGTCGTCTGACCTGTCGTCTGACCTGTCGTCTGACCTGTCGTCTGACCTGTCGTCTGACCTGTCGTCTGACCTGTCGTCTGACCTGTCGTCTGACCTGTCGTCTGACCTGTCGTCTGACCTGTCGTCTGACCTGTCGTCTGACCTGTCGTCTGACCTGTCGTCTGACCTGTCGTCTGACCTGTCGTCTGACCTGTCGTCTGACCTGTCGTCTGACCTGTCGTCTGACCTGTCGTCTGACCTGTCGTCTGACCTGTCGTCTGACCTGTCGTCTGACCTGTCGTCTGACCTGTCGTCTGACCTGTCGTCTGACCTGTCGTCTGACCTGTCGTCTGACCTGTCGTCTGACCTGTCGTCTGACCTGTCGTCTGACCTGTCGTCTGACCTGTCGTCTGACCTGTCGTCTGACCTGTCGTCTGACCTGTCGTCTGACCTGTCGTCTGACCTGTCGTCTGACCTGTCGTCTGACCTGTCGTCTGACCTGTCGTCTGACCTGTCGTCTGACCTGTCGTCTGACCTGTGTACCGGCGGCACCACAGACTACGACTGGTCGTCAGGCGCGCACCCGTCGTGGGCCGAGTCGCAGTGGACCAGTTTCCAGCTGCGCGTCTTCCTGAAGCCGTCGCTGGGCCACGAGTTGACCCACCTGCTGCTCGGTCTGGCCGTCACGCTGGCTGCCGTCGGCGTCGTTCTGCTGCTCGAGCGGCGTGCTCACCTGCTGTTCGACTTGCCCAGGTGAGCCGGCCGCGTCCCGGCAGATGGACGCGCCGCCGCCGGGCCTAACCGCTCGCCAGGGGCCGTCACCCGCCGGCTGGACGGCGGCGGCGGTGGTGGCCGCCCGCTGGACGGTTGCGGTGACTGGATGCTGGCGGAGGGCGTGAGAGACCTGCTGGTTGGCTTTGCGCTACAGAGGAGAGCCGTCATCAGCGTGCGGGGGTGACGGTTGGATGCTTCTGGTGCTGGTGGGGGTCTGGCCAATGGGGACACGTGCGGTGCTGGTGGGGGTCTGGCCAATGGGGACACGCGCGGTGCTGGTGGGGTTTGGCCAATGGGGACACGCGCGGTGCTGGTGGGGGTCTGGCCAATGGGAACACAGCACGGAGAGCGGCTGCTGCCTGGTCGGTAGCGGTCAGGCGGCACGCCAGGCGGGTTCTGCTGCCGCTGACGGGCCCACGGGCCCGAGCCGGGAGCGCGGGAGGCCACACAGCTATTGGCTTGGCGAATCACGGGGGGGGGGCGCCGTGCTGTATGTGCGAATCACGGGGTGGGGGCGCCGCGCTGTATGTTCGAATCATGGGGCGGGGGTGCCATGCTGTATGTGCGAATCACGGGGGGGGGGGTGCCGTGCTGTATGTGCGAATCACGGGGTGGGGGCGCCGCGCTGTATGTTCGAATCATGGGGCGGGGGCGCCGCGCTGTGTGTGCGAATCAGGGGGGGGGAGCCGCGCTGTATGTGCGAATCAGGGAGTGGGGGCGCCGCGCTGTATGTGCGAATCATAGGGTGGGGGCGCCGCGCTGTATGTGCGAATCATGGGGTGGGGTGCCGTGCTGTATGTGCGAATCACGGGGTGGGGGCGCCGCGCTGTATGTTCGAATCATGGGGCGGGGGCGCCGCGCTGTATGTGCGAATCATGGGGTGGGGGCGCCGCACTGTATGTGCGAATCATGGGGTGGGGGCGCCGCGCTGTGTGCGAATCATGGGGTGGGGGCGCCGCGCTGTGTGTGCGAATCAGGGGGGAGCCGCGCTGTATGTGCGAATCAGGGGGGGGGGGGGCGCCGCGCTGTATGTGCGTTTGTATGCGTGTGTGCGCACGATTTCGCTGCCTATCGCCTTCGTTTTAACGGCATGCGTGATTGTATACAGGGGTGCGTGTGTGCGTGCGCGCGCACACGCTGATTTGCCTATGACCTGCGCTTTAATGGAATGCGCGATCGCATGCAGGGGTATTCGTTGTGACGTCAACATGCGGGTGCATGAGGTGAGCGATTCCAGTTCTACATCTTGGTTTTCGCCCCCCCCCCCCCCTTGCACTGTTCGGGTTTTGTGCGTTTGATCGGAGGGTGAGTCTTTTCTTTGCATTACTTATTGGTCGCTCGTGCTTTTACTTGTTTGCATGTTCTGAGCCCGTCTTGGTGAGTGTCTTTTGAACTTAATTTGTTACTGCGTGTAGGCTGCACTATCTGGATAATTGTGTGCGATGGTATGCTTGCCGTATTGTGGATGACTGCCTCCACTAAGCATTGAAAAGACGTCCGCTGAGCGCTGAGATGACACCGGCGTGCTGTGTGGTGTGTCCTGCAAGGTATGTCCGTCTGGTCATGGCGGCTACCGACGCTTGTTTGCCTCGGCCATCTTTCATTGATGTGGCGTTTACCAATACGGAAACTTTCTCTCGTGTCTCTTTATTTTTCGTAAGTCTTCAGTTTTGATACTAAGAACGTTTTTTGTTTTTCCTTACCATTGTTTTTGCATCGTGTGCTGCTGATTTGGTTTGGTTTGTTTCGTGTTTTTGTGTGGCTTATTTTGCTTGGTTGCGTTGCCGGTGTCGGTGGCAGTCCTCCCTCCAACCAGTTTGGTTGCTCTCCGTTTTCTCGTTTTTTTTTGCTTTGCTATTTTTACTGGCCTTTGTGTTCATTTCCTAATGCCCGTTGATATTCGTATTTATGATAAGGATACCCTTCAAGTTGAGACATTCGACATAATATCCGTTAAGTAAAAGGTCCAAAGGCCAAGTTATCTGCCGAAAAATAAATGGTTCAACTGGCAGAACTGGCAGAACGGGTCAACAATTATCTAGATGTTCTACCTAAAGTTACGGTGTGGTGCGTCCATCCCTATGTATCAACTTGTATTGTTCGTTCAGGCGTTTAGGTAGGAGATGCGGATGAAGGGACACATGCACATGACATTTAAAATGTTATTTTCAACTGTCCACCCAAATGCTGTGACGTCTGTTTGAGAACAAAATATTTGGATTCGTTCATTTTATACAATGAAATGCCCCATGGACGAAGGCTGATTATTTTAGTACATTTTTTAATGATGTTTTGAATTTCGAATATCTCAAGAATGCCAAAAAGGCATCCTTATTATAACGTAATGCTTACTCCTATTCGCCGTAGGATTTTTTCGTCAGAGTTCGGTATGGATGGCGTGATGGTCCTGAAAACACGCCGTACACCGCTGTGCAATCTGGTGAACCTCCATTCGCCCAGTCAGCCGTTACCCCGAAAGTCACCAGTGGCACAATGTATCCGGTCGCTGTACTCTGGTGAGGTTTAGTGAGTCAACTGGTGCAAGAAAGGTAGTACAGTACCGGGTAGCTAGACGTTAGCCCCGCCCCCACCTGTCAGGGTAGTCAGACGTTAGCCCCGCCCCCACCTGTCAGGGTAGCCAGACGTTAGCCCCGCCCCCACCTGCCGGCTGCCACTGACACGGGCCCGTTTCCAGGTACGAGCTGCAAAGCTAGGAATGCGACGCAAACCAGATACTGTTGGCAGATTACGACCGCTGCGATCGGCCGGCTCCGGCGGCCACTACGGCACTCTAGCCGAGCCCGTGGCCACGTGAGAGGGACGGGGTCGAGTCGGTGGCCACGTGAAGCGGACAGAGCGGAGCCCCTGGCCACGTCGCCCCAGAGCCCCTGGCCAGAGTCGGTGACCACGTGTTGAGGACAGGTCAGACCCGGACCTGTGACGCGGCGGGCCGCGGTCGGGCCAGCCCTGCTCTGCGCTGGCCCGGTGGCAGGGTCCGGTGGCTGGCCCGGTGTCAGTGCAGACTGCAGCAGGACACCAGGACATCAGGCGCCGGCTGTGGCCGACCGAGGTGTGCCGGGGCACAGCCGTCTGTCTGTCTGTCTCTCCCTCCCTCTCGGTCGGCCCACCTTTGGGAAGTATCTGGTTTGCGGTGTATGTGTGTCTGTGTGTGTGTGTGTGCGGCTGTACGCCGTCGAGGCGCGGTGAGGGTCGGAGGGCAGCGCTGGCGGTGCTGCCGGCGGCCGTGACGGCAGCCGTGACGGCAGCCGTGACGCATGATCAGCTGTGATACCCGTCTGGCTGGCGCGTGTGTGTGTCGCGGAGGACGGTGTCAGGCCCGGCTGCAGAGGGTCGTGGTCGTGGCGTCGCGTCGCGTCGCGTCGCGTGGTCTGGTGTGGCGGTGCGGTGCGGTGCGGTGCGGTGTGGTGTGGTGTGGTGCGGTGCGGTGCGGCGCGGCAGGGCGGCTGTGATGGCCGCGAACCGCTGGCCGGGGTAGCGGCTACCAGCCTCGGCTACCAGCCTCGGCTACCAGCCTCGGCTACCTTGCGACAGTCGTGCTACCCGGAGGGTAACATAACGGTGGACACAGTGCGTCACATACACCGCCCATCGTACCCGCTGGCATTGTGGTGGCGATCAGGTCCTTGTGTCAGACGTGCTCAAAGGCACATCGTGGGAATATGATAACCAAATTTTGTATCGCACCAGCAGTAGTGTCCCCCCCCCAAAAAAAAAACACTTTTCGCCGGTGCAAGCTTGTCAATTGACATGGCGTTCTTCTCTAGGCCAATAACAATATGCCAAATTTCATTTTGATCCTTTGAGTTGTGGTCCCTCCCCGGGCCTCCGTAAGTTGGTGACCCCTACCCAAAAGGTCAAAAATCAAAGTCGTACAGACCTCCACGTGTGCTCTTTTGAAAGCTCTTGTCGAGTAGAGTAAACTTTAATTCAGTCGAAATCCTCTAAATTCAAGTTTGCGTTCTATGAGACATAAACAGAGCCCAAACAAGCCTTCAATAGGCTATTTAGGCTATTGAAGCTATTTGTCAAATAGCTATTGAAGGCTTCTTTTTGGGCTCTGTTCATGTCTCATAGAACGGAAACTTGAATTTAGAGCATTTCGACTGAATTAACCCTCGCCCTACGGGGGGGGGGGGGGGGGCTGACAGGCCCGGGGGGGGGGGGGCTGACAGGCCCCCTGAGTTTTTTCTTGAATAACTTTTTACACATGCGATGCATCTCGCTGATTTTTTTGGTAGCTGAGTTTACAACAATTATATGTAGGCTGTAAAAAAAATGTAAAGTGGTTGAGTGGTTTGGGAGTCATGTTGGTAAAAAAAGAGAAATATTTGAAAAATCGTAGAAAACAGAGTTTTAAAGCAAATTGCAAACGCAATTCACCAAAAATACAAAATGGCATTTTCTTTAAAACGGCAATTTTGATCCCTAAAATACAAAAACTTTTTTTTTTATAAAATCCCCACAAAATCAAAATTTTCAAAGACAGAAAAACCGGAATATATGTGAGAGAACTGAGTATGGACAATACCCATACCAAATTTCAAAGCAATATCTTCATTTTTGACTGAGTAATGGCTCCCTAAGTGTAAGAAACTGATGACGTCATTTAACAACAAAAAATGACTTTTTTGACAAGATACGAACAAATAATTACCTTTTTTGTATTTCTGAGCCAAAACTGGTCTAGGAACATGCTTTTTTATTTACATTTATCAATTTCTAATTTTGAGGTTTTCTGAAGAGCAAAATCGCTGTTATGGACGTGGTAAATCCGAGGTCATTCACTTGACCTGGAAGGTCACCCGTTGACCTGAAACCTAACAATCGCATATTGTTATATTCCTCCCATGACAGGCAACATGCTGGTTCTTACCGCATTGCTCTAAGTTGCTTGGTTTGGAAGTTAACGGGGGCTTTCAGCCCCCCCCCCCCCCCCCCCCTACGCAGGGCGAAGGTGAAAAAAGCTCCCGTAGGGCGAGGGTTAAAGTTTACTCTACTATTTTAATTGTTTCAAACGTTATTCTGCGCATAATTATTAGAAAAAGTAGAATGAAGTGTAACCTCATGCTCATATTAGTATCAAATCACAAAAGAAAATCCAAAATATATTTTCGGCTATGAGCCTTCTGCAGTGGATAATCAATCCACTGAAGAAGGCTCATAGCCTAAAATATATTTTGGATTTTCTTTTGTGATTTGATACTAATATGAGCATGAGGTTACACTTCATTCTACTCTTGTTTTACTCTACTCGACAAAAGCTTTCAAAAGAGCACACGTGGAGGTCTGTACGACGACTTTGATTTTTTACCTTTTGGGTAGGGGTCAACAACTTACGGAGGCCCGGGGGGACCAAAACTCAAAGGATCGAAATGAAATTTGGCATACTTGGTATTGGCCTAGATAAGAACGCCGTGTCAATTGGCAAGCTTGCACCGACGAAAAAGTGTTTTTTTTTTTGTTGGGGGGGGGGACACCCTAGCTAGCAGTCGGATGAAGACATTCCGTTACCCGTATTAATGGCGTGTGTAATTGAACTTTTTGTTCGATTTGTTAATGATGTTTTCTGTGCATGACTACTACTTCGCCGGTGTTGCATGTTAATGATCGTATCGGCTAGTTTTGATTTCGATCATGCCGTGCTGTGACATTTGATGCTTATTCTTACCTCTGCACCGATCTCGGCGAGCTATGGGTTAATGTTAGGCTGATGATGGTGATCAATGATATAATGTATTATCTTGTGCATTCGATTGACTAGTGATGTGTCCGATATTTGCTCTTATCGTGCGGATCCAGGGAAGCTTCAACTCACGTTATCTTATATCGTCCAATGGCCTCTTCTCACAATACACGGCTTGCTTCTGTGGAGACGGTGTTTAGCAGACTGCTGCAGTGCCGGCCAGACGGAGCGGACGCTCGACACATGCCCACCAGCAGCCCAACACGGCTGAGCAGGCATTCACCGGCAGTAAATCGTGGTATCAGCGTCGCCGTTCAGTTTGGAAGTTGCACATAACCCATCATACAGGACTGCTGGCGAGTGAAGGCCATGACGTGGGGACAGGTATATACAAATAGAAGCAGAACAAACTGTGCTCTATTTCAGGCCTGTTTGTGCGTTTCGTTATGACGCCCCGTTACCAGTAACGTTATGATGCCTCGTTACCAGTAACGTTATGATGCCCCGTTACCAGTCACGTTATGATGCCTCGTTACCAGTAACGTTATGATGCCTCGTTACCAGTAACGTTATGATGCCTCGTTACCAGTAATGTTATGATGCCTCGTTACCAGTAACGTTATGACGCCCCGTTACCAGTAACGTTATGACGCCCCGTTACCAGTAACGTTATGATGCCTCGTTACCAGTAACGTTATGATGCCTCGTTACCAGTAACGTTATGATGCCTCGTTACCAGTAACGTTATGATGCCTCGTTACCAGTAACGTTATGATGCCTCGTTACCAGTAACGTTATGATGCCTCGTTACCAGTAACGTTATGATGCCTCGTTACCAGTAACGTTATGATGCCTCGTTACCAGTAACGTTATGATGCCTCGTTACCAGTAACGTTATGATGCCCCGTTACCAGTAACGTTATGATGCCTCGTTACCAGTAACGTTATGATGCCCCGTTACCAGTAACGTTATGATGCCTCGTTACCAGTAACGTTATGATGCCTCGTTACCAGTAACGTTATGATGCCTCGTTACCAGTAACGTTATGATGCCTCGTTACCAGTAACGTTATGATGCCTCGTTACCAGTAACGTTATGATGCCCCGTTACCAGTAACGTTATGACGCCCCGTTGCCAGTAACGTTATGACGCCCCGTTACCAGTAACGTTATGACGCCCCGTTACCAGTAACGTTATGATGCCTCGTTACCAGTAACGTTATGATGCCCCGTTACCAGTAACGTTATGATGCCTCGTTACCAGTAACGTTATGATGCCTCGTTACCAGTAACGTTATGATGCCTCGTTACCAGTAACGTTATGATGCCTCGTTACCAGTAACGTTATGATGCCTCGTTACCAGTAACGTTATGATGCCTCGTTACCAGTAACGTTATGATGCCTCGTTACCAGTAACGTTATGATGCCTCGTTACCAGTAACGTTATGATACCCCGTTACCAGTAACGTTATGATGCCTCGTTACCAGTAACGTTATGATGCCTCGTTACCAGTAACGTTATGATGCCTCGTTACCAGTAACGTTATGATGCCTCGTTACCAGTAACGTTATGATGCCCCGTTACCAGTAATGTTATGATGCCTCGTTACCAGTAACGTTATGATGCCTCGTTACCAGTAACGTTATGATGCCCCGTTACCAGTAACGTTATGATGCCTCGTTACCAGTAACGTTATGATGCCTCGTTACCAGTAACGTTATGATGCCTCGTTACCAGTAACGTTATGATGGCTCGTTACCAGTAACGTTATGATGCCTCGTTACCAGTAACGTTATGATGCCTCGTTACCAGTAACGTTATGATGCCCCGTTACCAGTAACGTTATGATGCCTCGTTACCAGTAACGTTATGATGCCTCGTTACCAGTAACGTTATGATGCCTCGTTACCAGTAACGTTATGATGCCTCGTTACCAGTAACGTTATGATGCCTCGTTACCAGTAACGTTATGATGCCCCGTTACCAGTAACGTTATGATGCCCCGTTACCAGTAACGTTATGATGCATCGTTACCAGTAACGTTATGATGCCTCGTTACCAGTAACGTTATGATGCCTCGTTACCAGTAACGTTATGATGCCTCGTTACCAGTAACGTTATGATGCCTCGTTACCAGTAACGTTATGATGCCTCGTTACCAGTAACGTTATGATGCCTCGTTACCAGTAACGTTATGATGCCTCGTTACCAGTAACGTTATGATGCCTCGTTACCAGTAACGTTATGATGCCTCGTTACCAGTAACGTTATGATGCCTCGTTACCAGTAACGTTATGATGCCTCGTTACCAGTAACGTTATGATGCCTCGTTACCAGTAACGTTATGATGCCTCGTTACCAGTAACGTTATGATGCCTCGTTACCAGTAACGTTATGATGCCTCGTTACCAGTAACGTTATGATGCCTCGTTACCAGTAACGTTATGATGCCCCGTTACCAGTAACGTTATGATTCCCCGTTACCAGTAACGTTATGATGCCTCGTTACCAGTAACGTTATGATGCCTCGTTACCCAGTAACGTTATGATGCCTCGTTACCTGTAACGTTATGATGCCTCGTTACCAGTAACGTTATGATGCTCGTTACCAGTAACGTTATGATGCCTCGTTACCAGTAACGTTATGATGCCCCGTTACCAGTAACGTTATGACGCCCCGTTACCAGTAACGTTATGACGCCCCGTTACCAGTAACGTTATGACGCCCCGTTGCCAGTAACGTTATGATGCCTCGTTACCAGTAACGTTATGATGCCCCGTTACCAGTAACGTTATGATGCCTCGTTACCAGTAACGTTATGATGCCTCGTTACCAGTAACGTTATGATGCCTCGTTACCAGTAACGTTATGATGCCTCGTTACCAGCGCGCTGCTCCCAACGGCGGATCCAAGGCACCATCGCAGCTATGACCCCGAAAATAACGGAAATCGGCCGAAAATTTTCATAATCCGGATTTAAGTGAAATATGAGAAACTTTTACTAAGACATGTTTGTTTAACCCGCGCCGTGCCGGTTCTCGGCGCCACCTTCGTCGTGCCGGGGAGGGGGTAGACCCCCTCGAACTCTGCTCCTATGGGACGTAGATAAAAACAGAAAATACTGTTCGAAAGCTCGTCAAAAATCATTTTGCAACTATTTCGGTCGTGTTTTGGCTTAGGTCATTATTGAGGTCACCAGAGGTCACCAGAGGTCATAAAAGGTCAGATTTTCTAGTTTTAGGACTTCAATTACTCGAAACCCCTCAAATATATTGGGAACTATGATAGCTAGGAACAAACGGAAACAAGCAATCGAAAGCTCTTCAAAAATGCAATCGCCGTAGGTGTCCAGCTTTTAGCTCAGGCCAATAATTCAGGCGCCAGACTGCAGGGACGTAGCCAGGGGGGGCACGGGGCCCCTACCCCCCCCCCCCCCCCCCGAGCAAACCAAATTTACACTAAATAAAATGCGATTTGCTGACGTCACAGGGCATATTTTAAGGATTTTTCACCGCGTCTCAATGAGAAAAGGACCCTGTTGTCGGAAAGGGCACCCTAGGTAGCCTGAAAAGGACACTTCGTGCCAGTGGTGGATCTAGGTTTCAGGGTGGGGTATTTCGCTCCGCAAAGATAGTCACAAGAAGAAGATAGTCACAAGAAGTCTTTGTTTATTTGTTTATTTGCTTTCATCGCCAACAGAGTCATACTCCACTGACAGGCGAAGTCAAAAAGATAAAAGACATGAAACACAACACATATATCACAGCCTAAAGTCGTTATAAAAGTAGAAGATGAATGACATGATGAACGAAGTGATGATGACTATGCGGTTAAAACGTACCTGATCACGAGAGCTCTAAAAACGCCAAAACTGTCATGAAAGATGTCTACGTTCAAATGACTGGCCAAGAAAACATTCATGGCTTTAGGGATCCTGCATAACATCCCTGATTCGATAGTTCTGACTCGAGCTCGAGGCACGGCGAACAGGGTGAGGGTGCGGGTCGATCGAGGCGGCACGTGCAGAGGAAAATAGTTGAGCAGAACCTGAGAATCCACTCTCCCCCGCATAATGTTCCTCAGGAAGAGCATGTCATGCTGCACTCTGCGTTGTGCTAAAGATGGAATTTTGAAATGGAGCAGAAGGCTACCATAAGAAAGATCATTCGTTTGTCCGGAGGAAGTGTGAGCTAGCAGCCAAATGAGGAACTTGTGCTGCACTCGATCGACCCGCACCTTGTGGGAGTTGGCCGCCCCCGCCCAGACCACGCTGCAATATTCTAAAATCGATCGCACATTCGCGAAGTACGCAGCCAGTACTGCGCTTCGGTTGAATTTTGACTTGCTGGTACCTACTTGGAAAGAGCGGATAAGGAGGCCGAGTGCACGGTTGACCCTGCTGACAGTATCCGATACATGTGGTGCGAAAGTTAATTTGGTGTCCATCGTTACACCCAGGTCCCTGATTATAAATCTATCAAAGGGCCAAGCCTTCAAGAGGGCGCCATAACCCCACATGAGGGCGCAGTCAGCGAAAAGTTGTCATCTACCTACCGATTTTACGTTTGGAGAGCAATTGGCCATTTTGCCCAACCGTAGATCCGGCGCTGCTTTTGTGCACGGGCCGACCCAGAAATTCTGGGTCAGAACCGCATAAAAGTTTATTTAGAGGCTAAAACCAACCAATTCTGTTAAAATATTAAAAACTCATCAGAGTTCGCCTTCTTGTGCTTCTTGTGTCGCTTTCTTGTGTTTCTTCTTGTGTTGTACCTAACTCCTTTGAAACAAATCACTGTCTGAAAATGCTTATATTTCGATAAAAGTAGGAAATGTGCTCATTTTCGGCCGATTTTGGTGACAATATCGTCGTCGTCAATATCATCGTCCCATATAATCCACCTTTGGAATCTTATTTCGATAGACGGATTCTACAGATGGTTAGGGATCCCATAAATGCCGCCAGTGCAGGGGAGGGGTGATGTCACCCCTCGGTTTTCGTAAACAACTGGCCTTTTTTGCCGATTATTCTTTTATATTTCTATATAATTGCTATAACGACCATAACACCTGAATTTGG
>JAXIVJ010003536.1:0-5000 GCA_036785665.1 Chirona hameri
GTAGATCAGATCTAAAAATGGGTTGTGGTGAAAGAATTACCTCGCTACGTTAAGTAATTTCGACACAGAACTAGTGGGCCCGGTTTCATGCCTGCTGTTCCGGGCACGATCGGTACATGAACGCTCGCCGCCGGAGGCAGGTACACTTCCTGGCACGTAGTCTCTAATCACGACGCCTCGTTAATATCCGCTCAGCCGCTCGGGCGGCGCGGCGGACCCTTGTCAGAGACTACTTGGCGTCGGGCGGAGCGGGGCGGAGCCAGAACGCCAGCTGCTATCGTACGATTTCTCGTGAAATAGAAAGAGAAACTTACTTCTTTCTCCACATATATCCATCAGTTGTCCAAACCAAAGTCATGTTCGTAGTTTTGAACTCAAGATGCACCGTATGGTTGAATTTCAAGACAACTTTCAAGGTGACCCCTATTCTCTTTAAAGGAAATAGTTCACCTTCAACATGGGGTTTTGAACTGAAATAGCAGTTTTGTAGCCCGTGTTGAGAAATCCTTATCTGCAACTTTTTTTGGCTGAAAAGACTCCAGCCGAAGATATTTGACTTTTTGACGAAGGAATGCGGTGCATATATGATGTACCGTACCGTCTGAAAGTGCCAGCACAGCTAGGGAGCATGCGCAGACCAATAACGCACACCATAAAATATAATTTACGACCTTCTGTCCTGAATTGGTGCGATGTAGGACCATTTTTGAAAAGAAAAAAAGAAACTGTATTGCAAAATATAATAAAATCGTGTTCTGAAAATTTCCCGAAGGTGAACTATTTCCTTTAAGGCTTGGCGCTGGCTCAGAAATGAGGTTCATCACTCAGCAGACATGATGCCTGACCTAAACTAACTGGTTTACTGGCATATCAGCCTGCACGACGCTTAGTAAAATATAGCAAGCTGTTAACCCGGCATTGGCTGGGGTCTCAGCCGAACGCCATTGGCTGGGGGGGACGTTTTTCGCCCCCCCCCCCCCCCCCAGGTTATCTTCCGAACCAATAACCGCAGCGAGACGCGCAAGACGGCAATCGAAAGCTCTCAATGAGACGCATCCAAAGCATACACGACATTTTCAAAATAAGGTCACATGTCAGGTCACGGTCAGGTAAAAGGTAAAAATTGAGAAATTTGAGTTTTTGGGCCATACTTTCCATCCAAAGCCTTAGATTGCGACTATTATCGCACAAAGTGCTCTCAAAGGTATAATACATATCCCGCATAAGGAAAAGTGAAAGCGTAAGCAAAGGTCAAGGTCAGGTCACAAAAGGTCACACAGGTCTACGAAAGCCATGCGACACATGTTGTATGGGTTATTTTACACGTATAATTCGATAGTAGCTCAGTCATTTTCACAACCTGACACCATATAAGGTCAAGGTCAGGTCACAAGGTCAATATTTGAAATTGATCAATCTAGATAGGAAAGGCATGTGTCTAGACCAGTTTTGTCTAAAACATACAGTAACAAACATACATTTATTTGTTTGTATCTGGTCACTAAATGCCAAAAAACGCAATTTCAAAATATGACGTCATGAGTTACTCATACTTAGGGAGCGATAAGTCAGTAAAAAATAAAGATATTCCTTTTAAATTTGGTTTGGGTATTGTCCTCATGTGGTTCTTCAGCATATCTTCCGTTTTTTTTTAATTGAAAATTTTGATTTTGAGGGAATATTTGTAATCGCTTTCTGGAATTTTTGGGGTTAAAAAACAACATTTTCAGAAATCCGAGATAGCCATTTGGCATCTCTTGCCATTTGCTATCTTTTGGCGTTTTTCGATTGCATTCTGCTTCAAATATGGCACTTGTAAGGCCTGTTAAAGTTTAGCTGATTTTTGTGTCAAACTCGTGTATAGTCACGTCACTAAATTTGCTATATTTCGGAAAATTTCGACGAAATTTCTTCATTTTTGCACAGCAGATGTATAACTGATGTAGGAGAAGGTACCTGAAGTTGCACGTCCATAGCGCTATTAGTTTTTGAGCTATTGCGAAAGTTCGTCAGGGGGGGGGGGGCGAAAAACGCCCTCCCCCGCCAATGGCGGGTTAAGCTAAGTAAAGTTAAGCTTAGTAAAACTGTTTTGTTTATTGAATTAACTATATGGTGGTTTGTGCTTCATTGTGCCCCACTCATGCTTTGCCGGTAATTTCATGGAGCTGCACTTGTCAAATCGAGTGCCTATGCTGTGTCTCAATCTTTAAGTTTAAGCTGATTTTCAAGGCCTAAAGCAGTCGGTAGAATTTGTTTATTTAAGAAAACTTCAGAATGTTTAACTTCGAAAGCGCGAGATGCTGACGACCACACGGATGTGATCCCCGTTCCACCGAACCCATCTCACGCGACCTCTAAAAAAATCGGCTCCGCACCGCAGAAAAAAAAACACGTTGGAAACGGTTGGAATGATTCGGCGCGGCGTATGGGCGAACGCGTGGTCCGGCCCCCGCGGCGCTGGGGTCCCATTCCAGGACCGTCTGTCCGTTCAAACGGCCGAAACGCACCTGCCAACGGCCGTTCACCCAAGGCCGATGGCGGCGGCGGCGGCGGCGGTGGCGGCAGAGCCACAATGGCGGCCTAGCTGCTCCAGCTGCTTCTTTCTCATGGTACGCTCTGCACGCTCAGCTCGCCGAATCGCCCGCTTCCCGTCACTTTTACTTCCTGCGTTTTTTACATACAGTATGGTTTCTTATAGAGGGAAAGCGCCAAGGTGATTGAATGGAATGTGGTGTGCATTGGCTTTGTCCTGCTGCATTGCTATTGGAGCGTGCGGTGTTTGTAAGGTACTTTTTGCGGTGGCGTGTGGGCACTGGAGGATGGATACTGGATAGGTTTAATAAGCCAGGTCTGAATTATGTGGTGGAAGAACAATGTGTCTTCCCTGGATATAGCCGGGATGTCAGGTGTGGCTGACCGTAATACTAATGACCTCAGACATTTTCAATATCGATGCTAACGAACTGGCGTTCCTTCATTATTTTGAAGAATATATGTTTTTATAACGCTTGTCTTTGTTACGAGAAGAGATCTGTGGAACTGTGGTGACATTATATTCCATGAATGTATTGATTGGAGTGTTTCCATTTCTTTGGGTCGAAATAAACTACATTGATGATTTGTTCCATACACGTTGAATATGTAATGTGCTCTGGATCACATAATCAACAAGATTGTCACCCTGAAGATTGTCACCCTGAAGATTGTCACCCTGAAGATTGTCACCCTGAAGATTGTCACCCTGAAGATTGTCACCCTGAAGATTGTCACCCTGAAGATTGTCACCCTGAAGATTGTCACCCTGAAGATTGTCACCCTGAAGACCCTGAAGATTTGCTGGAAATAAATTATAACAAAAAAAAATCGGCAAAACTTGCAGTCTATGTCGTTGGTCTCTGAATGAAGCCCACTGTGTTCACACAATAGTATTGCTTATATTAGCATTACATACCAACTTCCTCGAATGGCCCCGAACCTTGAATTCCCCCGAGAAGGCCAATTATAGCGACAGCAGAGACGGCCAATTATAGCGACAGCAGCCGTTGGAATGGCCTCGGAGAGACAGACTCCAGGAGGCGTGAATTTTAAAGTAAGTAGGAAACTGCGGTGCGTTACCAAAAACTAGCGATTTGACGATCCCATGGACCAGGGTGTGGCTGGGGCGTTACCAAAAACTAGCGATTTGACGATCCCCATGGACCAGGGTGTGGCTGGGGCGTTACCAAAAACTAGCGATTTGACGATCCCCATGGACCAGGGTGTGGCTGGGAGACGATCCCCATGGACCAGGGTGTGGCTGGGAGACCATCCCCATGGACCAGGGTGTGGCTGGGAGACGATCCCCATGGACCAGGGTGTGGCTGGGAGACGATCCCCATGGACCAGGGTGTGGCTGGGAGACGATCCCCATGGACCAGGGTGTGGCTGGGAGACGATCCCCATGGACCAGGGTGTGGCTGGGAGACGATCCCCATGGACCAGGGTGTGGCTGGGAGACGATCCCCATGGACCAGGGTGTGGCTGGGAGACGATCCCATGGACCAGGGTGTGGCTGGGAGACGATCCCCATGGACCAGGGTGTGGCTGGGAGACGATCCCATGGACCAGGGTGTGGCTGGGAGACGATCCCCATGGACCAGGGTGTGGCTGGGAGACGATCCCATGGACCAGGGTGTGGCTGGGAGACGATCCCCTGGACCAGGGTGTGGCTGGGAGACGATCCCATGGACCAGGGTGTGGCTGGGAGACGATCCCATGGACCAGGGTGTGGCTGGGAGACGATCCCATGGACCAGGGTGTGGCTGGGAGACGATCCCATGGACCAGGGTGTGGCTGGGAGACGATCCCCTGGACCAGGGTGTGGCTGGGAGACGATCCCATGGACCAGGGTGTGGCTGGGAGACGATCCCCATGGACCAGGGTGTGGCTGGGAGACGATCCCCATGGACCAGGGTGTGGCCGGGAGACGATCCCCATGGACCAGGGTGTGGCTGGGAGACGATCCCCATGGACCAGGGTGTGGCTGGGAGACGATCCCCATGGACCAGGGTGTGGCTGGGAGACGATCCCATGGACCAGGGTGTGGCTGGGAGACGATCCCATGGACCAGGGTGTGGCTGGGAGACGATCCCCATGGACCAGGGTGTGGCTGGGAGACGATCCCCATGGACCAGGGTGTGGCTGGGAGACGATCCCCATGGACCAGGGTGTGGCTGGGAGACGATCCCCATGGACCAGGGTGTGGCTGGGAGACGATCCCCATGGACCAGGGTGTGGCTGGGAGACGATCCCATGGACCAGGGTGTGGCTGGGAGACGATCCCCTGGACCAGGGTGTGGCTGGGAGACGATCCCATGGACCAGGGTGTGGCTGGGAGACGATCCCCTGGACCAGGGTGTGGCTGGGAGACGATCCCATGGACCAGGGTGTGGCTGGGAGACGATCCCCATGGACCAGGGTGTGGCTGGGAGACGATCCCCATGGACCAGGGTGTGGCTGGG
>JAXIVJ010003536.1:7500-12500 GCA_036785665.1 Chirona hameri
TTTATTTTAAGGGAAATCTTAGCAACTTTTGCAAAGGGAGGTTCGTTTTAGAATGGGTCTTAAAGGGAGATAATGACCTTTTTCCACACAAATGGAGTAGCACCTGAAATCGATAGACGAGACCAAAATATATTGTAAATTCATCAAATTTTGCATATAACAATTCCTACCGCGAGATATTTCAATTCATAGTTGATAAGCGCTCCACGCTTATAATCAGCAAGCACTCGGTAACGTATTCAGTAAATTAGCCTCCCTACGCATTGTTATTTATCATGAAGGTATGCAATATATTTCCTGCATTCTATCTTTTGCGAATATGTGCCAAACTTTTATGAACAATCAACAATCATTTTAAAAAAGTGCATTGAAATCGGCAGTTTAGGTAGGCCCCCGATGGCAACCTATTTAGTGTCGGCGATTTGTTTATAAGTGCCCATTCAACAACGTTGAACAGATTGACACAAAAGCGCCAGATGTTGCGCTTTCCTATAGTGTAGGGAAAATACCGATCATAAATTTTCCCAAACTTCCAACTTTGAATTAGGGAATAATTGTATTTAATTCTTAAATTTAGATCACATCATTTTAATACCATAACGGTAGCCAAAGAAAGTGTTGCTAACAAAATCAAAAGGTCATTATCTCCCTTTAAAGGGAATAGTTCACCTTTAACATGGGGTTTTGGACTGAGATAGCAGATTTGTAGAGCAGATCTAAAAATGGGTTGTGGTGAAATAATTATCTCCCTACGTTAAGTAATTTCGATACAGGACTAGACAGACCTGGTTTCATGTCCGCTGTTCCGGGCCACGGTCGGGACATGAACGCTCGCCGCCAGAGGCAGGTACATTCTCTGGCACGTAGTATCTGATCACGACGCCTCGTTAATATCCGCTCAGCCGCCCGGGCGGCGCGGCGGCCCCTTGTCAGAGACTGTGCTTGGCCAGCTGCTGTCGGAGCTAGAACGCCAGCTGCTGTCGTACGATTTCTCGTGAAATGCAAAGAGAAACTTACTCCTTTCTCCACATATATCCATCAGTTGTCCAAACGAAAGTCATATTCGTAGTTTTGAGCTCAAGATGCACCGTATGGTTGAATTTCAAGACAACTTTCAAGGTGACCTATTCCCTTTAATGCACAAAATAACGAAATCCGATGAATGTTTATGGAATATTTCCCGACTTTTTGGGGTCAACCCCCAAACTGAACTCGATATGCTGTTCTGGAGCCGCAGCAATGGACTGAACCCACATGCCCTCTCTCCGGGCAGCCAGTGACACTGATGTTATTAGCCAGTCGCAGCAATGGACTGAACCCACATGCCCTCTCTCCGGGCAGCCAGTGACACTGATGTTATTAGCCAGTCGCAGCAATGGACTGAACCCACATGCCCTCTCTCCGGGCAGCCAGTGACACTGATGTTATTAGCCAGTCGCAGCAATGGACTGAACCCACATGCCCTCTCTCCGGGCAGCCAGTGACACTGATGTTATTAGCCAGTCGCAGCAATGGACTGAACCCACATGCCCTCTCTCCGGGCAGCCAGTGACACTGATGTTATTAGCCAGTCGCAGCAATGGACTGAACCCACATGCCCTCTCTCCGGGCAGCCAGTGACACTGATGTTATTAGCCAGTCGCAGCAATGGACTGAACCCACATGCCCTCTCTCCGGGCAGCCAGTGACACTGATGTTATTAGCCAGTCGCAGCAATGGACTGAACCCACATGCCCTCTCTCCGGGCAGCCAGTGACACTGATGTTATTAGCCAGTCGCAGCAATGGACTGAACCCACATGCCCTCTCTCCGGGCAGCCAGTGACACTGATGTTATTAGCCAGTCGCAGCAATGGACTGAACCCACATGCCCTCTCTCCGGGCAGCCAGTGACACTGATGTTATTAGCCAGTCGCAGCAATGGACTGAACCCACATGCCCTCTCTCCGGGCAGCCAGTGACACCGATGTTATTAGCCAGTCGCAGCAATGGACTGAACCCACAGACCCTCTCTCCGGGCAGCCAGCGACACTGATGTTATTAGCCAGTCGCAGTTGTTTCGCTGGTGTAAGATTTTGCGTTTCAGTCATGCTACCAAGCAGATGCCTGCGACCTGTTGTCATACTAGTAATGCTAGCCATGTGGGGGACCTGTACCGTATAGGCCCTCCATGTGGGGGACCTGTACCGTCTAGGCCCTCCATGTGGGGGCCTGTACCGTCTAGACCCTCCATGTGGGGGACCTGTACCGTCTAGGCCCTACATGTGGGGGACCTGTGCCGTCTAGGCCCTCCATGTGGGGGACATGTACCGTCTAGGCCCTCCATGTGGGGGACCTGTACCGTCTAGACCGTCCATGTGGGGGCCTGTACCGTCTAGGCCCTCCATGTGGGGGACCTGTACCGTCTAGGCCCTCCATGTGGGGGACCTGTACCGTCTAGACCGTCCATGTGGGGGCCTGTACCGTCTAGGCCCTCCATGTGGGGGACCTGTACCGTCTAGGCCGTCCATGTGGGGGCCTGTACCGTCTAGACCCTCCATGTGGGGGACTTGTACCGTCTAGGCCCTCCATGTGGGGGACCTGTACCGTCTAGGCCCTCCATGTGGGGGCCTGTACCGTCTAGACCCTCCATGTGGGGGACCTATACCGTCTAGGCCCTCCATGTGGGGGACCTGTACCGTCTAGGCCCTCCATGTGGGGGACCTGTACCGTCTAGACCCTCCATGTGGGGGACCTATACCGTCTAGGGCCTCCATGTGGGGGACCTGTACCGTCTAGGCCCTCCATGTGGGGAACCTGTACCGTCTAGGCTGTCCATGTGGGGACCTGTACTGTCTAGGCCCTCCATGTGGGGGAACCTGTACCGTCTAGGCCCTCCATGTGGGGGACCTGTACCATCTAGGCCGTCCATGTGGGGGACCTGTACTGTCTAGGCCCTCCATGTGGGGGACCTGTACTGTCTAGGCCCTCCATGTGGGGGCCTGTACCGTCTAGGCCCTTCATGTGGGGACCTATACCGTATAGGCCCTCCATGGGGGCTGTACTGTCTAGGCCCTCCATGTGGGGGACCTGTACCGTCTAGGCCCTCCATGTGGGGGACCTGTACCGTCTAGGCCCTCCATGTGGGGGACCTGTACCGTCTAGGCTGTCCATGTGGGGGACCTGTACTGTCTAAGCCCTCCATGTGGGGGACCTGTACCGTCTAGGCCCTACATGTGGGGGACCTGTACCGTCTAGGCCGTCCATGTGGGGGACCTGTACCGTCTAGGCCCTTCATGTGGGGGACCTATACCGTCTAGGCCCTCCATGTGGGGGACCTCCACTGTCTAGGCCCTCCATGTGGGGGACCTGTACCGTCTATGTCCTCCATGTGGGTGACCTGTACCGTCTAGGCCCTCCATGTGGGGGACCTCCACTGTCTATGTTAGGGAAACCCGTCTGACTAGCCTGTGATGCTGCATGCAGATCACCGTTGCCGGTGCGACGGCCCTGCATTAAACAGACGGTGACTGACGCCAGCCGGTCAGATACAGCTCTCCCCAGCTGGGAACGGCCGCTGGCGGTGGCCGCTGGCGTGTGGAGGCAGGCGGTGGCCGCTGGCATGTGGCGTGTGGCGTGTGGCGTATGGCGGCTGGCGGTGGCCGCTGGCGTGTGGCGGCTGGCGGTGGCGGCTGGCGTGTGGCGGTGACGGCTGGCGGTGGCCGCTGATGGTGGCGTATGGCGGTGGCGGCTGGCGGTGGCCGCTGGCATGTGGCGTGTGGCGGCTGGCGGTGTCGCTGGCGGTGGCCGCTGGCGGTGTCGCTGGCGGTGGCCGCTGGCGGTGGCCGCTGGCGTGTGGCGGCTGGCGTTTGGCGTGTGGCGGCTGGCGGTGGCCGCTGGCGGTGGCGGTGGCGTGTGGCGGCTGGCGGTGGCCGCTGGCGGTGGCGGCTGGCGGTGGCGGCTGGCGTGTGGCGTGTGGCGTGAGACCGGTGATGAGACTCCCCGAGAGCGGCGCCGTGCCGTCCTGCTCCCATGCCGACAGCGGCGCCGTGTGCGGCCAGCTCTGGGTCGGCCCCCGCCTCCGCCCCCGCCGGTCGGAGATGGGATCGCCCGGGTGTCACGCACCCTCTCCGGAATGGGTGGACGTCCCGACGGAGTTGCTAGCCCGGATCTGTTGCTGGGCAGCGGCGGCGGCGGCGGGAAGCTGGTCTGTGTAGAGGGGGGTGGTGCCGCCGCCGCCGCCTCCCAGCCGGATGCCGGCAGGGCAGGCGGCGGCGGCGAATGGTAACGCTTGTGTCGGCCCAGGCACCCAGACCGGGCGGCTGAAGTGGCGGCTGAAGTGGCGGTGACGTGCTTTGTCGCATGGTCTAGTCGACGGGAACCGGATTCCGGGACTGATATGGCGCTCCAATGACCGGATTCCGGGACTGATATGGCGCTCCAAGACCGGATTCCGGGGCTGGTATGGCACTCCAATGACCGGATTCCGGGACTGATATGGCGCTCCAATGACCGGATTCCGGGACTGATATGGCGCTCCAATGACCGGATTTCGGGACTGATATGGCGCTCCAATGACCGGATTCCGGGACTGATATGGCGCTCCAATGTCGCTCAAATGACCGGATTCCGGGACTGATATGGCACTCCAATGACCGGATTCCGGGACTGATATGGCGCTCCAATGTCGCTCCAATGACCTATGATTTCGGGACTGAAATGGCGCTCCAATGACCGGATTCCGGGACTGATATGGCGCTCAAATGTCGCTCAAATGACCGGGTTCCGAGACTGATATGTCACTCCAATTACCGGATTCCGGGACTGATATGGCGCTCCAATGTCGCTCCAATAACCGGATTCCGGGACTGATATGGCACTCCAATGACCGGATTCCGGGACTGATATGGCACTCCAATGACCGGATTCCGGGACTGATATGGCACTCCAATGACCGGATTCCGGGACTGAAATGGCGCTCCAATGACCGGATTCCGGGACTGATATGCCGCTCCAATGTCG
>JAXIVJ010003536.1:17500-92925 GCA_036785665.1 Chirona hameri
CTCCCCCTGTCGTCGGACAAGGGGGGGGGGGCATCTCGCAGGCACCATCGCGGAGGTTGCAGGGGCCCCTGGAAGCCAGAGGGGTCCTATGGAGGTCAGATGGGGCCTCTGAAGGTCAGATGAGGCCATCTGGAAGTCAGAGGGGACCTGTGGAGGTCAGAGGTGGGTCCATGGAGGCCAGGGGGTCCTTTGGAGGTCAGAAAGACCCCTGAAGGCCGGAGGGAGCCCTCTGGAAGCCAGATAGGCCCTCTGAAGGTCAGAGGATCTCACTCGAGGCCAGGGGCCCCTGTATGCCAGAGGGGTCATATGGAGGTCAAAGGGGCCTCTGAAGTCCAGAAGAGGCCCTCTGGAAGCCAGAGGGGAGGTCAGAGGGACCCTATGGAGGTCAAAGGCCCCTTCTCAAATGGAGGCCCCCTAAATTTGGACTTCCCCCTCCCCCCTGTCAAAAATCATTGGCGCCGCCCCTGGCTGGGAAACGATGGGGTGGAAGACTAGAATCGGGCAGAACTGGAAGAATACGAGCGACCTCGGCAGTGGCAGCACCAACGGAACTCTGCTCTTGTATCGCGCATTATCTTTGTCTGTGATGTAAAACGTTGGCCTCTCTATGAATTAGCTGGTTTGGTGCTATGAGTATGACCTTTTGATTCTGGGGCGGTTGTTCTTTGAATCTGGTTGCATTGTGTTAATATGCGGTGTGTTATTGCTATGGGTATGACGTTGCCATGAAACTGTGTTATGAAGATCGCCTGCATGGCCCAAAGAGCTGTTTCCTGCTCTGCCTCGGCTGGTCTGCTGCGTCCAAACGCAGATGTACAGTGAGAGCACACTGCACGCGTACAGTGAGAGCACACTGCACGCGCACAGTGAGAGCACACTGCACAGTGCACACCCATCGTTCGTTTGCCGGCTCCCTGTAGATGTCACAGAGGTTGTCATAGATAATCTGTAGATTGGCTGGTGCATAGTGGGCTGCTCGCAACACTTGACCATCGCTGGGTGACGCTGTGGCCTACTGGCCTGTGCCTACCGACTGATGTGGCCTACTGGCCTGTGCCTACCGACTGCTGTGGCCTACTGGCCCGTGCCTACCGACTGCTGTGGCCTACTGGCCTGTGCCTACCGACTGCTGTGGCCTACTGGCCCGTGCCTACCGACGGCTGTGGCCTACTGGCCTGTGCCTACCGACTGCTGTGGCCTACTGGCCCGTGCCTACCGACTGTTGTGGCCTACTGGCCTGTGCCTACCGACTGCTGTCGCCTACTGTCCTGTACCTACCGACTGCTGTCGCCTACTGTCCTGTGCCTACCGACTGCTGTGGCCTACTGTCCTGTGCCTACCGACTGCTGTGGCCTACTGGCCTGTGCCTACCGACTGTTGTGGCCTACTGGCCTGTGCCTACCGACTGCTGTGGTCTACTGGCCTGTGCCTACCGACTGCTGTGGTATGCGGTTATGGAGAACAAACAGGACGTGTCACGTGCGGGGCGGGTACCCGGAAACGTGCGGTGTTCGGTGGGCGGCACCGGGCTGGGCCCGTTGGGGAAGCGTTGGGGAAGGCGTCGCGTGGTGTGCACGGGAAGCGTTGGGGAAGGCCTCGCGTGGTGTGCGCGGGGAGCGTTGGGGAAGGCCTCGCGTGGTGTGCGCGGGGAGCGTTGGAGAAGGCCTCGCGTGGTGTGCGCGGGGAGCGTTGGGGAAGGCCTCGCGTGGTGGGCGCGGGGAGCGTTGGGGAAGGCCTCGTGTGGTGTGCACGGGGAGCGTTGGGGAAGGCCTCGCGTGGTGTGCGCGTGGAGCGTTGGGGAAGGCCTCGCGTGGTGTGCGCGGGGAGCGTTGGAGAAGGCCTCGCGTGGTGTGCGCGGGGAGCGTTGGGGAAGGCCTCGCGTGGTGTGCGCGGGGAGCGTTGGAGAAGGCCTCGCGTGGTGTGCGCGGGGAGCGTTGGGGAAGGCCTCCTCGCGTGGTGTGCGCGGGGAGCGTTGGGGAAGGCCTCGCGTGGTGTGCGCGGGGAGCGTTGGGGAAGGCCTCGCGTGGTGTGCGCGGGGAGGGTTTGGAAAGGCCTCGCGTGGTGTGCGCGGGGAGCGTAGGGGAAGGCCTCGCGTGGTGTGCGCGGGGAGCGTTGGGGAAGGCCTCGCGTGGTGTGCGCGGGGAGTGTTGGGGAAGGCCTCGCGTGGTGTGCTTTACCGCAGCCAGCCAGGATGGAAAAGCTCGTTGAAGCCAGCTTGACTGGCAGACTGTGCACTACTTGTGCAGCGTGCAGATGGTCGTGGTCGTAACTCGGAGCACGAGCTGGCTGGCAACACAGCTGACAGCCCTCCCGGGACCGGGGCACATGTCGCTCGGTGTGTTGACTGTTGATCTGTTCTCGGTAGGTGTCAGGACGAACCGATGGCAGTATGGGCGCGTTCGGCCCGATAGAGATAGCACTCGTTTCCTGGGATACGAGACTGAGCTTTGACTCGTTGCTGGGACGCGAGACGAGGCGGAGCTTTGAACCGGTGTCCCTCTGTGTCCTCTGTGTGTCCGTGTCCCTCTGACGGCGAACGCTGCAAATATCGACCATAAATTGAGTCGCGATCTCGGAACCATTGGGATTTGTGTTATGAACAACAATATTATTAATGTATTTGCTAATCAAAAGCATCTGAGAACCGCAAGTGTGAGGGCTGGCGGTGAATGCATACTTATTTGTGCTGTTTTAACGGCATTTCTAAAATGCAGTCCGATAGCCAGTTTCGTGGATTTTTCGTTCATATCTGCCAACGTGGTTATTTGAGCGGTTCGGGGTCGGCCTGAGGGACGTGCCCAGGGCGGGGCACGTTGAAAAACTCCCAAGACTCAAAGTCCAGGATTCAAAATGCAATCAGTCCCAGAACGTCCAGACCGGTACCGTTCACAAGGTCCAGGGTAAATAAGGTCCAGGATTCAAGGCCCTCCAAATATCCTCTTCAAATGGTGGTGCCCCGAAGTCTGTAATAGGCGTCTGTCATGTAAGGGGAGCGCGGACTGGCGGACTGGCGGCGGATGTGGTGGAGGGAGCGGCACCGCCGCCGCCGCTGGAGGGCGACCGGATGTCGGCCATTGGCCAATACATCCGGGCCAGGCGGGCCACCGCCACAGAAACCGGCGCACCTCTGCTACTCTTTAGGCAGGCGGCAGGCAGCAGACAGATCCAGTGGCAGAAAAAGCCATCTGTCGGCAGAGCGCTGGGTCTGCGACATTGTGTCACAGCGGGGCATTATATGCTATCTGTCGGCAGAGCACTGGGTCTGCGACATCAGCTGGGCATTATATGCCATCTGTCGGCAGAGCACTGGGTCTGCGACATTGTGTCACAGCGGGGCATTATATGCTATCTGTCGGCAGAGCACTGGGTCTGCGACATCAGCTGGGCATTATATGCCATCTGTCGGCAGAGCACTGGGTCTGCGACATTGTGTCACAGCGGGGCATTATATGCTATCTGTCGGCAGAGCACTGGGTCTGCGACATCAGCTGGGCATTATATGCCATCTGTCGGCAGAGCACTGGGTCTGCGACATTGTGTCACAGCGGGGCATTATATGCCATCTGTCGGCAGAGCACTGGGTCTGCGACATTGTGTCACAGCGGGGCATTATATGCCATCTGTCGGCAGAGCACTGGGTCTGCGACATCAGCTGAGCATTATATGCCATCTGTCGGCAGAGCACTGGGTCTGCGACATCAGCTGGGCATTGTATGCCATCTGTCGGCAGAGCACTGGGTCTGCGACATCAGCTGGGCATTATATGCCATCTGTCGGCAGAGCACTGGGTCTGCGACATTGTGTCACAGCGGGGCATTATATGCCATCTGTCGGCAGAGCACTGGGTCTGTGACATCAGCTGGGCATTGTATGCCATCTGTCGGCAGAGCACTGGGTCTGCGACATCAGCTGGGCATTATATGCCATCTGTCGGCAGAGCACTGGGTCTGCGACATTGTGTCACAGCGGGGCATTATATGCCATCTGTCGGCAGAGCACTGGGTCTGCGACATCAGCTGGGCATTGTATGCCATCTGTCGGCAGAGCACTGGGTCTGCGACATTGTGTCACAGCGGGGCATTATATGCCATCTGTCGGCAGAGCACTGGGTCTGCGACATCAGCTGAGCATTATATGCCATCTGTCGGCAGAGCACTGGGTCTGCGACATCAGCTGGGCATTGTATGCCATCTGTCGGCAGAGCACTGGGTCTGCGACATTGTGTCACAGCGGGGCATTATATGCCATCTGTCGGCAGAGCACTGGGTCTGCGACATCAGCTGAGCATTATATGCCATCTGTCGGCAGAGCACTGGGTCTGCGACATTGTGTCACAGCGGGGCATTATATGCCATCTGTCGGCAGAGCACTGGGTCTGCGACATCAGCTGAGCATTATATGCCATCTGTCGGCAGAGCACTGGGTCTGCGACATCAGCTGGGCATTGTATGCCATCTGTCGGCAGAGCACTGGGTCTGCGACATTGTGTCACAGCGGGGCATTATATGCCATCTGTCGGCAGAGCACTGGGTCTGCGACATCAGCTGGGCATTATATGCCATCTGTCGGCAGAGCACTGGGTCTGCGACATTGTGTCACAGCGGGGCATTATATGCCATCTGTCAGCAGAGCACTGGGTCTGCGACATCAGCTGGGCATTATATGCCATCTGTCGGCAGAGCACTGGATCTGCGACATTGTGTCACAGCGGGGCATTATATGCCATCTGTCGGCAGAGCACTGGGTCTGCGACATCAGCTGGGCATTATATGCCATCTGTCGGCAGAGCACTGGGTCTGCGACATCAGCTGGGCATTGTATGCCATCTGTCGGCAGAGCACTGGGTCTGCGACATCAGCTGGGCATTATATGCCATCTGTCGGCAGAGCACTGGGTCTGCGACATCAGCTGGGCATTATATGCCATCTGTCGGCAGAGCACTGGGTCTGCGACATCAGCTGGGCATTGTATGCCATCTGTCGGCAGAGCACTGGGTCTGCGACATCAGCTGGGCATTGTATGCCATCTGTCGGCAGAGCACTGGGTCTGCGACATCAGCTGGGCATTGTATGCCATCTGTCGGCAGAGCACTGGGTCTGCGACATTGTGTCACAGCTGAGCATTATATGCCATCTGTCGGCAGAGCACTGGGTCTGCGACATTGTGTCACAGCGGGGCATTATATGCCATCTGTCGGCAGAGCACTGGGTCTGCGACATTGTGTCACAGCGGGGCATTATATGCCATCTGTCGGCAGAGCGCTGGGTCTGCGACATCAGCTGGGCATTATATGCCATCTGTCGGCAGAGCACTGGGTCTGCGACATCAGCTGGGCATTATATGCCATCTGTCGGCAGAGCACTGGGTCTGCGACATTGTGTCACAGCTGGGCATTATATGCCATCTGTCGGCAGAGCACTGGGTCTGCGACATCAGCTGGGCATTATATGCCATCTGTCGGCAGAGCACTGGGTCTGCGACATTGTGTCACAGCTGGGCATTATATGCCATCTGTCGGCAGAGCACTGGGTCTGCGACATCAGCGGGGCATTATATGCCATCTGTCGGCAGAGCACTGGGTCTGCGACATTGTGTCACAGCGGGGCATTATATGCCATCTGTCGGCAGAGCACTGGGTCTGCGACATCAGCTGGGCATTATATGCCATCTGTCGGCAGAGCACTGGGTCTGCGACATTGTGTCACAGCGGGGCATTATATGCCATCTGTCGGCAGAGCACTGGGTCTGCGACATCAGCTGGGCATTATATGCCATCTGTCGGCAGAGCACTGGGTCTGAGACATTGTGTCACAGCGGGGCATTATATGCCATCTGTCGGCAGAGCACTGGGTCTGCGACATCAGCTGGGCATTATATGCCATCTGTCGGCAGAGCACTGGGTCTGCGACATCAGCTGGGCATTATATGCCATCTGTCGGCAGAGCACTGGGTCTGCGACATCAGCTGGGCATTATATGCCATCTGTCGGCAGAGCACTGGGTCTGCGACATCAGCTGGGCATTATATGCCATCTGTCGGCAGAGCACTGGGTCTGCGACATCAGCTGGGCATTATATGCTATCTGTCGGCAGAGCACTGGGTCTGCGACATCAGCTGGGCATTATATGCCATCTGTCGGCAGAGCACTGGGTCTGCGACATTGTGTCACAGCGGGGCATTATATGCTATCTGTCGGCAGAGCACTGGGTCTGCGACATCAGCTGGGCATTGTATGCCATCTGTCGGCAGAGCACTGGGTCTGCGACATTGTGTCACAGCGGGGCATTATATGCTATCTGTCGGCAGAGCACTGGGTCTGCGACATTGTGTCACAGCGGGGCATTATATGCCATCTGTCGGCAGAGCGCTGGGTCTGCGACATCAGCTGGGCATTATATGCCATCTGTCGGCAGAGCACTGGGTCTGCGACATCAGCTGGGCATTATATGCTATCTGTCGGCAGAGCACTGGGTCTGCGACATCAGCTGGGCATTGTATGCCATCTGTCGGCAGAGCACTGGGTCTGCGACATTGTGTCACAGCGGGGCATTATATGCCATCTGTCGGCAGAGCGCTGGGTCTGCGACATCAGCTGGGCATTATATGCCATCTGTCGGCAGAGCACTGGGTCTGCGACATTGTGTCACAGCGGGGCATTATATGCCATCTGTCGGCAGAGCACTGGGTCTGCGACATTGTGTCACAGCGGGGCATTATATGCCATCTGTCGGCAGAGCACTGGGTCTGCGACATTGTGTCACAGCGGGGCATTATATGCCATCTGTCGGCAGAGCACTGGGTCTGCGACATTGTGTCACAGCGGGGCATTATATGCCATCTGTCGGCAGAGCACTGGGTCTGCGACATCAGCTGGGCATTATATGCCATCTGTCGGCAGAGCACTGGGTCTGCGACATTGTGTCACAGCGGGGCATTATATGCCATCTGTCGGCAGAGCGCTGGGTCTGCGACATCAGCTGGGCATTATATGCCATCTGTCGGCAGAGCACTGGGTCTGCGACATTGTGTCACAGCTGAGCATTATATGCATACATTCATGCATGCGTGCATCGGGCATCCATACTGAAGTGCATACAATACATGCCTGCAGACGGCGCGACAGCTCATTCATATTAGAGCGTTAACATTTCACAAATTAGTTACACTCCACAGTCCACATGTTAACTAACACTCCACAAGTTAGCCATCGGCTATCCCGGCCTCAGATACAAGTCCGAGTTAAATGTCCAATGTCCATTGTGTTAGTGCAGCGCAGGATCCGAGAGCGGCCCGACACACTCACAGCAGCACCATAGTTCATATTCAGGAGAGAAAATATCCGGGAACGTCACCTGTGGCCACCCAGGGCAGGCGCAGTGGCGTACCCAGGATTCACTCCAGGAGGGGGCAAGTTTTGCTTAGTGGGGCATTGAGTACCCCCACCAAAAAAATCACCGGATATGGCCCACTATATTTTTAAAAGGGCATATTTGCACACGCTCCGCCAGCCTGATATCCCTCGGTCGCAATGAGGGGACCCTTGATTACCTGATAATGCCCATGAGATCGGGCTTGGGTCCTTGATTTCTTAAGGGGTCCTCGGCTGGCTTGAGAAGGCCCTCCACCAGATTGAGAGTGCCTCGATCGGTCTTAGAGGCCTCAGCCGGCCTGAGAGGCCTCGGTCGGACCTGAGGGGCTCTTGGTTGACCTGATGAGTCTCGGCTGGCCTGAGGGATCTCGGTGGGACCTGAGAGGGTTTTGGTTGGCCTGAGGGGACTATGGTGGGCTGAGAGGCCTCTGTGGGACCCGAGAGGGTCTTCGTTGGTCTGAGGGGTTCTTGGCGAGGCCGACATAGCCATCTCTGAGAAGGCCCTTGCTCTGCATGCGAAAGCCTCGACACTACCTGGAGAGCCCTACCATAGCTGGGACAGTGCAGAGGAGGTCATTGCTTTTCTGAGGAGGCCCTTTGACCAAAAACACGAAAGGGCTCTCAATCTTTCCGAGAAGCTCCCGACCAGCCTAAGAGAGCCCATAAACTCGCTGAGACGGCCCCAGGTGGCTTCTCAGGTTCAACAGGCTAAACTGGCTCCTCTGAGTTTCCTTGGTCGTCGCAAGGAGGCCCTCGGCTGGCCCTGGAGGGCGCTCCGTCAGCCTGAGGGTCCCCGGCGGCCGCCATTCTAAGAGGACCTTCATCAGGGATTAACACGCTGGCCTAGCCTGAGAGGGGTCCTCATTCGGCCTGAAAGGGACCTCGCGTAGTCTGGGAGAGCCCTTGTCTAGCCTGAGACTGTCCAGAGATAGTCTGAGAGAACATTCAGCTCGTCCGCCCGCCAGGCTGGCCGAAAAGGGCCCAGTTGGAGGGGCAGCTGCCCCTCCTGCCCCCCCCCCCCCCCCCCCCCTGTGGCGCCGTCCCTGTGGCCAACTCCGTATTTACTGTTGCACGGTGTTTGTTGTTCAATATTGACTGCATGGGTTATGCCAGTTATACGTCATGCTGACGTCATGCTCCATATTCTTATTTCCATCGGCCTTCTATGGGTATGTGTTTACCTAGTGTGTTGTTTTCGCCGCTCCGTTTGACGTTTGTTCCATATTTACCCGCACACATAACAGCCGCCATAGACTGGGCTGCTTACCAAGAGTGGAAATGTACCAAACTTGCATCACGGTCACGAAAACTTTGCGCCTATCGAGCCCTTTCAGTTAGCAACTATCTTCATAACATGGATTTACAAGTTTCCACAATCTGGCAACAGGGGCTCCGCCACAGGGGGACGTGCCCCCCAAATTTTGGGACTTTTAACATTACGCCTATGGGCGTTGCATGGAATTGGAAAGAATCGACTTCAGAATGCCTCTGTCCCCCCAATTTTCAGAACGTGGCGGAGCTCTTGTCTGGCAGCAAGTTTTCGTCTAGCTCTCAGCTCCAACGGTTGCCGCCAATCAGCCCGACTGCTAGCCACGGGCGTAGTATTAAAATCGTGGGGCCACTGCCCCACCAACTTTGTGGTTTGTCCCACCAGTTGTGTGGTTTGTCCCACCAACTTTGTGGTTTGTCCCACCAACTTTGTGGTTTGCCCCCACCAACTTTTCACGGATATGAATGTTCCCTGACGTTACACTGGTCGTTTTTTTTTCTTCACATCTCCAAGCAAATCAAACAACTAATATAACATTTCCCCCACTAAATTCTTAAGAAAAGCTCTACCCATGCTGCTAGCCAGTCAGCCTGGGTCGTGCTGGAGTCGGAGTCGGAGCCTGGGTCAGAGTCAGTCAGAGTCAGAGGCGGGTTTCAATGGCTTTCAAGTGCGGCTCGTCGCCGACTGGACTGTTGCTACCCGGCTGGCGCGGCGCTCCCCGCCGCTGGCTGGTGCGTGGTGTCACCGGGGGCGGTTCTCCCATGTAGGCAAGGCAGGCAATGCCTACCCAGTTCGGTAGTCTTCTTCCGGTACCGATATTTATCTTCCTTCTTTTCATTTCATTGTTTTTCCTTATTGATTAATATATGGTTTTCTGCAATCAAAATCGGTCTATCTTGGAGCAAATTTTGCAAATTTTCCAAGAAAATTTACTTCGAAACCATAAATTAAACGCAAATGTAAGAAAACTAAGCTTTGACTAAGCTTGTCCACCTCGTCCTACTAGATTATCGACCAGCCTGTGTACAAATCTATTGCGTCATGCAGTAGGAAATATTTTGTAAGGTAGGCAAATCAACCAGAAAATCGAGAAAGGCACACATTTTTTAAGCCCAATTACTTCATAAATAAATATGATTACAATATCAATTTTTATTTTAGGTTCGTAGTAACTTGCCGCCACATAGGGGTTCAATTATTATTTCGAAAATAAGGTTTCTACCACTTCTCCAGACCAGATCTTTGGCGGTATCTCAGCGTAAGAACTAACAGCACGAACCAAGATCGAGCCGAGTTTTCGCCGGGCGCTTCAGTTCCGGAGAAATTCGATGCGGTGTCAACGCGGCAGCAGCAAAAGGCCTCTGTGACAGGCGCCGTGGTGCAAATGTGAAAAACAGCGCCCCCTCCCCCTCCCCTTCCTGACGCCTCACTTACGTTTGATGCCTGGCGCCGCCACTGCTGCCTTGCCTACCTAGTCTCAAGGGCCCAGCGCCGCCCCTGGGTGTCACCGGCCGCACCAGAGTACAGCGACCCTGCGCACTCCCCTCCCCCTCCCCTCTCCCTGCCCCGCTTTCTCCCCTCTCCTGGGCTGGCTTGCTCGCACGCGCGTCGCGCCGCCGCCGCTCAGGACAATGAACCCGGTAAAATGCGTGCGTGCCGCCGGCCCAGCGGCGGTTGCCCCGCCGCCGCCGCCGCCGCCGCCGCCGCCGCCTGAGGGCGGGAGAGGGAACGACGGCTGTCTTCTGGCTTGGTTTGGACCGCTCTTGTGTGGTCATTCTGGATGAACAGTTGCTAAGATATGCTGAGAAAAAGAATGGTCAGTTGGTGAAATCAGGATTGGGTCAAATTGATCTGATTATTGGTCTCGCCCAGGAATGATCTACTTGAATCTTGATCGTATGAATATCAGGTTAACTGCAGCCAGGTTTCTAATCAATACAGCAGAAGTTAACAATGCGAGCTTTTCCGTTACACCAACCAGCCTGTGAAAATGTTTGCTATAGAAGTGCAAATGTTCTCCAAGGGCTTATATGCTAAGATTGCAGTACTCGGGGTTCCTTGTTTCTCATCAGGCTATTTTGAGATGTAACAAAGGTGAAAATCGTCTAGAAGTTTGTTTATGGAGGGATGAAGGACCAGTGTTGGTTTGGGTTGTATGAAAACGAGGCACTTGCCTAATGCCTAGGACGAGCGCCTGTGTTTGCAGCAGTGATAAAACGCTCGTAAACGCGAGCACCCGAAAACTACAGCCATTTGCATAGGCTTGTATTTATTTATGTTAGCTGTTAACTAAGGTAAACAGGGCTCAAACCTCTTCCAACCTCTGGTTCCTGTACCAGATGATGACGTGTTGCGTTGGCAATTAAACCGACTAATTGTTATACTATCCCCGAAAGTATCCCAAAGTTACGACACTGTTGGCGATGTAGTTATAACCCGTCTGTTGCTGGTTGCCTCTGGATTATATGACCATACCGTCGGTCTGGATTATATGACCACACCGTCGGTCTGGATTATATGAACCATACCGTCGGTCTGGATTATATGACCACACCGTCGGTCTGGATTATATGACCATACCGTCGGTCTGGATTATATGACCATACCGTCGGTCTGGATTATATGACCATACCGTCAGTCTGGATTATATGACCACACCGTCAGTCTGGATTATATGAACCATACCGTCGGTCGGTGCCCGCGAAAGACCAATTTGTTTTGCTACATGTACATTGTACATTTTAAAGGGACTGTGCAGTGTGCCACCTTTTTGAAAGTTGTCGAATCACACTTAATTGTATGTCTACATGTCAGGCGAGGTCAGCTGAACATGTTCGTGCACTTTTTTTCCGAAAAAAAAATAATTATCTTGGAAGATATTCAACTTTTAGTTTTAAGCGGAAGTTGGATTGGTGATGTCATGTTATTTGTTTTTAATAACAGGGAAATACTTTGTGCTGCCAAATGTATGGCACAATTTTTTGTCGACATCTATTGCGCAGAAAAACAGCGAACCACCCGGTGTCTAGATTGGCTAGCACTATCAGCTGGAGTTGTTGCAGCAGTTGGCCGCCAGGGACCGCTAGTGAGCCAGGGTGTTATGACGTCGCAAGCAATTGGTACCACTAAATATTGATTGGTTGATTTATTTATAAATAAATAAATATTTAGCATTAAATATTTAACTGGTACCATTTACTTGTGACGTCATAACACCCTGGCTCACTAGCGGTCCCTGGCGGCCAATGCTGCATCAACTCCAGCTGATATTGCTATGCTAGCCTTTGCTAGATTGCGAACCGACCGGGGATCGAGAAATGAAAGACGAAAATATTCCAAGGCTGACCTTAAAACAAGTCGACTATCATTACCAGTTGGGTAAAGAGAGACGACGCTGTCGGTTTAGAGGCCTATTAAAATACACATGGGCCTTATTTTTTACAGATGTCAAAATCAAACTCGAATATCTTTTGCATTAGATCATTGTGGTTGTTTTAACTGCTACCATACTTAATTTAAATGCCAAGCCATCAAAATGGCTATCTCAGCTCAAATGTAATGTTGTGGGATGGGATAGTCCCTTTAAGCAAAAATTCGTGTTTAGCGCTTTGCGGTGGTAAAAACAATTTGTGCTTAAAACCAGCCAATGGATAAGGTGAGCCAATGCGTCAATATAACAATTTGAAGCTCTCAGTAATGCGGTTTGAATGCATATATGTCGTTTCTTAATTCGCCGTCAAACATACGCTAGAGGAGAAAGAAGCCGGACCTTAGTGTGTACCCTAGCAACTGCGGGGGGGCGTACGTACTTGTACTTGTAGTGTGGATTATGAGTGCACATACATGACTTGATGCAGCAGTGGAGGTGAGTTTGATGACGCATCGGACTCGCGATTTAGCTCATATTCTGTTATATTAATGGTTTTGAAATCGAATAGGGGGGTGGACGTGTGGTTATGAACCCTCTTTCCTCAACAAAGATAATTAGGGATGTCTGATGACATTATTCCAATCAAAGAGGACATTTATAACTCCTGTGAGTGGCTACTGGGGGTTGCAGAGTTTCGGAATCTTCTGATCTAGCTAGCCTTTGACTCATATCACGTCTAGACGGGCCCTGGCGCCAGGCAGCGACGGCGGTGGCGGACAAGACAGCCGGGACTGTGGAGCAGCCGCCACCCCATCCGACCCTCCCGCCACCGGCGGCCAACCCTTTCACTTGTTGCTATGCGACTCGGCGGCGGCGGCGGCGCGACCCCCGGAGAGCGCCCCTGTTTGCTCGGCGGCGGTGGCGGCGGCGCGGCGGTCACGTGACTGTTCACCGGCGCCCCGGGACCAGAGTCGGTCCAGGGACGGACGATTGGCCGGCGGCGGCGGGGCGCGACGGCCGCAGACGGGGCACTGCTAGATGGACGGCGCCGGTCGCCGGCTGGCCGCCGCACGCAGGTCGCGGACGGAGGACGGGGGAGAGACGGTGGGGGAGGGAGGGGGTGTTGTTGCGCCTCAGATGTCGGGCGTCCCTCTGTCCCGACCGGCGGGGGACAGCATTTTCTGTCCGTCGCAGTCAACAAGTCGGGCGGACGCACTGAGAGATCCAGAACGGCCTAGAAAGTTGTTCTGTGAGCCGAATCCTAAGTCTGACAAAATTATGAAAACTCGTCGAATTTCGCTTTTTTGTGCGAAAGTTAGTTAGTTATTAAAAATAAACTTTCCTAGTGCTACATTTATTATGTATTATCCATTTCCTTACAGATCCCATTTTGTATTTGACCTCGACGTGGCTAAAGCAGCTAAAGCATGATTGATTTGTTCAGGAATACAGGTTATTTCAGAGGTCATGTCTGCTCCACGTATTATGACCTACGATGACCTACGACCTACGGTTTCTACGATGACCTGCATTTGACATGTATTATTGTTCCAATTCTTACGAAATCGAATCTAGAACAAGTTCACAGTCACCGTCATTATCAGTGCAAGAAGCCACCGGTGCACCTAAATTACACAACTTGCTGCCTAACGTTTCACCCATTTTTCAAACATCCTTCGATTCGTTTCCCGGAGCTGGTGGCGCCGGGAAGCGGGCTGCCGGCGGCTGCCGGCCGTTCCCAGCGTTACCGGCTGACGGCCCGGCCGCGTTCCCATGGTAACCATCGGTAACCAGGCCCAAATTGAATAATGGGCGGCTGCTGCGCCCGATGGAGCGCGGCTGGCAATCGGCAGCAGCAGCAGCCAGAGCCGCCTGCCCGGCTACCCGCTGTCCGCTGCTGCCAGGTCTGCGGCGGAGCCACGCCCCAGAGCTGACATTAGTGGTGTCTATATAGAGTTATATAATATAGAGCTATAAATATAGAGCTGTCTATATAGAGCTATACAATATGATTGTATAATGGGAAATATTCACCTTTTGATCTACTGTTCTGCATTAGCTTGTGGCTCGTGTATGGTATCAAATTGATCGAGTCTCAATTTAAAAATGAAATCACAACTTTTGTATATTTCGGAAATTATTTTTGGGGAAATTTAACAAACAAGTACATATACTTCCTTCGGAGTTCATGATCGGTGTTTTCCCTTCACTATGCGGAAGTGCGCGACGCTTTTGCTTTTCTTTATTTTGATAACGTCTCTAAACAAATCACCGACACTAAAAAAGAGAACTTCACTCATTAAATTTTCTGCACAAAATTCGCTGCACCGGGGAGCCAGTGGCTCTTTCCTCTCAGCTTCAGGTCAACTCTGCTCTTCGCTCTCGAACCACCCGGCAGGACGCAGATCCTGGCTCTCCCGCGCGCGAGAACCGAAGTAGGCAGGCGGCGCCTTCTTTTTTTTGTACGGCGCAGGTATACAACCGCCTCCCGCTGGAGATTCGCGATTTATCCCTGGGGGCTTTTAAGCGTGCAGTGTCCGAACTTTTAGTTGTGTGAAGCGATGAAAATGTGGGTGTGGGTGTGGATGTGGATGTGGATGTGGATGTGGATGTGGATGTGGATGTGGATGTGGATGTGGATGTGGATGTGGATGTGGGTGTGGGTGTGGGTGTGGGTGTGGGTGTGGGTGTGGGTGTGGGTGTGGGTGTGGGTGTGGGTGTGGGTGTGGGTGTGGGTGTGTGTGTGTGTGTGTAGGTGTGTGGGTGTGTGTGTGTGTGTGTGTGTGTGTGTGTGTGTGTGTGTGTGGGTGTGGGTGTGTGTGTGTGTTTAATATTGTATATAGCCTGTGTGCACTTTTATATTCATCTGATCTTATTGTGTGTTGTATACCGAGTGTCGTTTAACATGTCTCTCTTCTTAACCCTGACCCGACACTCGGAATAGCTATTTTAAAATGGAGTGTTTTAATTGTTTAATACAATACAATAAATAGGTCGCCGTTGCGTGCCCAAGTGAACTTCCGATTTCATTGCCTTTTTTTCATTATTTGTTGATTTTTTTTTTGTAAATGATTCTTTGTCATGATAAGCTAGAGCATAGTGTTGTATACAGCCAGAGACAAAACTATACAAAACGCTTAATGTTGAAAACAAATGAACCAATTTTCACAAATTGAGGGTCGCAACCACGAACTAGGCCGTCGTAGCGTGCCCAAGTTAACTGCTAATTTGGTTACCTTATTATTATGTTTGTTGATTGTTAAGGGTATTAGGGCACATAATCACAATAGACAGTTTCCATACCATTTTGTAAAAAAAAATACGAGACAAGCCCAGAATTCGAAATTCGTTACCAAGTACTTGCAAGTACTGGTCGTTATAAGCGTGGATCGCTTATCAACTGTGACTTGAAATATCTCACAGTAGGAATTGTTATATGCAAAATGTGATAAATTTACAATATATTTTGGTCTCGTCTATCGATTTCAAGTAATAACTCCATTTTTGTGGAAAAATGTGAATATTTCCCTTTAACCCGTCAAAGCAGAATTTCAGCCAAAATGATTTGTAGCGCCTTAAAACCACAAGAAATATATAAATGAAATTATATGTTTACCAGAAGGAGTTGACACCTTTTCTACACACGGGCGGCGGAAGAGGGGAGCAGCTGCCCTCCACTCAAGAAGTTGGGGGGCAAACATATGATTTCCCCCCTCCCATAAATTTGTAAGAGGGACCCTCCAAAAAAGAGGGGCCCTTCAAGAAGTTCGTTCGATTTTTTAGTTTTGACCGATAAAAAAAATAACCGATGGCCCGAGGTGCCCTCAGCCAGCCTGAGGGGCCCTCTAAGGTGGACAGAAGGCCCTCAGACGGCCTGAGGAGACCCTCGGTAGGCCTGAGGGGCCCTCGGAAGGCGTGAGACTTCA
Organism: Chirona hameri; assembly: GCA_036785665.1. Taxonomy (NCBI): domain Eukaryota; kingdom Metazoa; phylum Arthropoda; class Thecostraca; order Balanomorpha; family Balanidae; genus Chirona; species Chirona hameri. The sequence continues at coordinate 33,436 of JAXIVJ010003536.1, forward strand.
ACATGGGCCTGTCCGACGTTTTGTGCGACCATTTAGAGGCCCTGCAAAATATAGTGGCCTAAATCCGAGCAGCTACCATCTTGCGCCATTTTTGTTTGGGGAAACCCTTTGACCGTGGGGGGGGGGGCTTTCGAGGTGGCCCCCTGGGTTGCGTCAACGTCACAAGATTTGTCCCTTTAAAATATGACCAAATATACCCAACGGTTTTTGCGTTGAAACTCAGCAACTAGGTCGTTTTGGAAGGACAAATATCAGATTTGGAGATTTCTCAGTACTCCCGACAATCTGGCTATCTCAGTTAAAAACTAATGTTAAAGGTGTACTATTCCCTTTAAGACGAATGAAAATCGCAGCATCATGCAATCGTAGTGCCTTTACAAAAAAACACCACATGTGGCACCGGCGACTCTAGCCTAGGCAGTATCCTAGCATTGAGAAATTCCGGCAGGAAACCACACCCGATGGATGCTATTTTTCCACTACTTTTCCCAAGTTTTCCTGTGAATTTTCCACTCCTTATTTTAAAATGGATGGAGCGTTGGGCTCGGAACCCATGGGTCCCGGGTTGGAGTCTGGGTACTGGCGACGTCATTCGGTTCCCCCGCTTGGGTCGGCGTGAGAGAGACCCCGACTATAAATGTCTGGGTACAGGCGACGTCATTCGGTTCCCCCGCTTGGGTCGGCGTGAGAGAGACCCCGACTATAAATGACGACTGTCGCGTAGCCGTAAAGGCCCAATACCACCACCAACACCGATGTACAACTGGCTCACAGGACGCGAATTGTAACAAACAAACTCCATTAATTTGTATCGAAAGAGAAACTCAAATATTTACCTATCCGCTGCTGGCTGGACCCAGCGCCTACCGCAACACTGTATAAAGTGCGGCCGCATACTGGGCCATTCGGCGCGTGATATCACTGCGACATTCCGCGGTTCCGCGGTTTCAGCACAGAACAAGCTCGTCCGGACCAGCTTTATTCCGCGATATGGCGCGCCGAATGACGCAGTGTGCGGCCGCCTCGAGAAAATGTTACCACTCAGTACTCACAGCCTCTGAACTCGACTGCAATGGTGAAGCCGAATGGATTGCCAAACACTGGCTGACTGCGTCTGTGTTTCTGTCCACAGGAGAAGAACTCGTTCCTGAACTACAACGTCTCGTGTATCATGACTCTGCCTCCGTACCAACGGCAGGGCTACGGCCGGCTTCTGATCGACTTCAGTGAGTACTGGTTTGCTGCGCTTCTTTGCACCAGCGGCAGGGCTACGGCCGGCTTCTGATCGACTTCAGTGAGTACTGGTTTGCTGCGCTTCAGGGCTACGGCCGGCTTCTGATCGACTTCAGTGAGTACTGGTTTGCTGCGCTTCTTTGCACCAGCGGCAGGGCTACGGCCGGCTTCTGATCGACTTCAGTGAGTACTGGTTTGCTGCGCTTCAGGGCTACGGCCGGCTTCTGATCGACTTCAGTGAGTACTGGTTTGCTGCGCTTCAGGGCTACGGCCGGCTTCTGATCGACTTCAGTGAGTACTGGTTTGCTGCGCTTCAGGGCTACGGCCGGCTTCTGATCGACTTCAGTGAGTACTGGTTTGCTGCGCTTCAGGGCTACGGCCGGCTTCTGATCGACTTCAGTGAGTACTGGTTTGCTGCGCTTCAGGGCTACGGCCGGCTTCTGATCGACTTCAGTGAGTACTGGTTTGCTGCGCTTCAGGGCTACGGCCGGCTTCTGATCGACTTCAGTGAGTACTGGTTTGCTGCGCTTCAGGGCTACGGCCGGCTTCTGATCGACTTCAGTGAGTACTGGTTTGCTGCGCTTCAGGGCTACGGCCGGCTTCTGATCGACTTCAGTGAGTACTGGTTTGCTGCGCTTCAGGGCTACGGCCGGCTTCTGATCGACTTCAGTGAGTACTGGTTTGCTGCGCTTCAGGGCTACGGCCGGCTTCTGATCGACTTCAGTGAGTACTGGTTTGTGCGCTTCAGGGCTACGGCCGGCTTCTGATCGACTTCAGTGAGTACTGGTTTGCTGCGCTTCAGGGCTACGGCCGGCTTCTGATCGACTTCAGTGAGTACTGGTTTGCTGCGCTTCAGGGCTACGGCCGGCTTCTGATCGACTTCAGTGAGTACTGGTTTGCTGCGCTTCAGGGCTACGGCCGGCTTCTGATCGACTTCAGTGAGTACTGGTTTGCTGCGCTTCTTTGCACCAGCGGCAGGGCTACGGCCGGCTTCTGATCGACTTCAGTGAGTACTGGTTTGCTGCGCTTCAGGGCTACGGCCGGCTTCTGATCGACTTCAGTGAGTACTGGTTTGCTGCGCTTCAGGGCTACGGCCGGCTTCTGATCGACTTCAGTGAGTACTGGTTTGCTGCGCTTCTTTGCACCAGCGGCAGGGCTACGGCCGGCTTCTGATCGACTTCAGTGAGTACTGGTTTGCTGCGCTTCAGGGCTACGGCCGGCTTCTGATCGACTTCAGTGAGTACTGGTTTGCTGCGCTTCAGGGCTACGGCCGGCTTCTGATCGACTTCAGTGAGTACTGGTTTGCTGCGCTTCTTTGCACCAGCGGCAGGGCTACGGCCGGCTTCTGATCGACTTCAGTGAGTACTGGTTTGCTGCGCTTCAGGGCTACGGCCGGCTTCTGATCGACTTCAGTGAGTACTGGTTTGCTGCGCTTCAGGGCTACGGCCGGCTTCTGATCGACTTCAGTGAGTACTGGTTTGCTGCGCTTCTTGGCATTTTGGTCGACACCTTTCACGACCGAGCCGGGATACTGATAACGAAGAGCAGATGTGAATGTTAGTGCGCAAACTTCAGTGATGAGTGACCAAGGGGGAAACTTCAGTGATGAGTGACGAAGGGGGAAAACACGACGCAAACTTCCGTGATGAGTGACGAAGGGGGAAACTTCAGTGATGAGTGACGAAGGGGGAAACGTGAGTGATGAGTGACGAAGGGGGAAAACACGACGCAAACTTCCGTGATGAGTGACGAAGGGGGAAACTTCAGTGATGAGTGACGAGGGGGGAAACGTGAGTGATGAGTGACGAAGGGGGAAAACACGACGCAAACTTCCGTGATGAGTGACGAAGGGGGAAACTTCAGTGATGAGTGACGAAGGCGGAAACTTCATTGATGAGTGACGAAGGGGGAACTTCAGTGATAAGTGACGAAGGGGAAAACACGGACTGCGTTACGCGAAAGACAGTGTTCATGAGGTCGGGGATGAGACTAAAGTAAAAATTTAAAGGGAATGTTTCACCTTTCTGAAAGTTGTCAAATATACGCTCGCTGGCTGTAGTCGAAAATGTGAAGTAAGTGCTGCTGAAAAAGATGGTGATATTTTTTATCTCGAAAAGTCACTTTACGTTATACAAATTAAGTTTTTTTTTAATTTGGGATGATGTCATTATTGAGCTATAGACCGCCGCTGATTGGCTGACAAAGTGTGATTGGCCGAGAAAAAAAAATCGTAAAAAGTGGGGTTCGATGTGTAAAAACTACTTTTGGGGACTTCCACAGTAAGACAACCCAAATTTTACAATTTGCCCTCCGACCATTTTTAATTTTCTTGAAAAGTTGTGCACTGGGAGTTTCAAGGGCGTGGAATTCATTGGTGGTGACCGAAAAGTCACCCCCCATTTGTTTTTCTCAAGATAAGGCCTTCTGAAAAGAAGAAGAAAAAAATACTTTTAAAAACTACTTTTGAGCCTTGCAATGCTGCAGGTGCCCGAGCAGCGTATTGTCAGCATTGCTAGGCTCAAAAATAGTTTTTACATGTCGAACCCACTTGTTTTATACGAAAGGACATCAATGAAGCTCAAATAGTCATCAGACGAAAATATTAATTTCAGTTTCGAACAGGTCAAGGATCACTGTGCAAAAAGTAGGTCACGAGGTCACGTGAAAAAAATCGAAAATCCGTGATTGCCAAATTGTTCTTTGACTAATCCCGATCCAAACAAACAAAAAAGGTTTATCAAAGTCGCTTCTTTAGTCTCGGAGTTATTGGTCGTCAAAATTAGGTATGCACAGTGAACTTGGGAACATTCGGAAGGCTGTATCTTGGATTTTTTTTTTTTTTTTTTTTTGGGGGGGGGGGTCACCACCAATGAATTCCCCGCCCATGAAAGCCCCAGTGTACAACTTTTCAAGAAAAATAAAAATGGTCGGACGGAAAATTTGAAGAAGAAAAAAAATTGGTTGTCGAATACGAATCCCCCGGTTGTTTGTTACAGTTCGGTACATATGCATACGCCATACAGTTATTATTATCATATATACTATTGAGCGCGGACTGCCATCGGTCATCGTGATTTACTATCCGAGGCCAGTTAATGTATATGAAAAATACCTTTATTTCAATATTTTTCATCATACCGCGATGTGCAACCAGGAAAAAGGGTTACCTGAAGCTTGGCTTCACTCACGGTCTGGTTCCAATATTAAAATTTCGTTTTCCACGACCGAAATTCAAATAAATTTTCACGCCGCCTCGCGGCGTCACATCAGTGGCCATCATCATAACGAAGCCTATCGTCATCGTCTTCGGTTCGTCGTAACGCTGAATTGAATGAATACCATTTTTAGCTTCTTATCCTCTACAAGGCCCATCGCCTATATTTCTGGGTTTTATCAGGCAAACACGTGTACACAATTTATCGCCGCTTGGCGGCGCTAAACAACAAGTACCTACTGTAACATGAAAATCCACATTACAAATGCTGCAAATGCTTAAATACACGCATAAAGAAGTGTTTTGTTCTTCTTCTTTTTTTCATTTCAGCCGACCCCCACTCAAAAAGTATCGGCGACGCCCCTGCATAGGGCCCTCTCAGGCCTTCTCAGACCGGTATGGGACTCTTGCAGGCCTGACGAGGGCTTGTCAAGGTCTTTTTCAGACCTGAAATTACACTCAGACCGACTGGAGGCCCTTTCAGACCTGCAAAAACGCTCGGGTCCTTTTCAGCTCGAGGGCCCCTTGATGTAGCTCAGTTGGGAGAGCGCTGGGCTTCTGACCTCACCCGGTTGTGGCAGCCCGGGTTCGAGTCGCTTCGGCGCTCGCTATTTGCCCCTGACTGGGATGGCCTGTGGCCGGTGGCAGCGGTCGCACTCAAGGTCAGGTGACGTCAGAGGGCGGGGCGGACCGTGTCCAAGTATGTCGGGCACGTAAAACTTTCGCTTTTAAATTCTGCCGGACACCATGAATTGCTTGATCGGGTGGTGGGGTCAGGGCCTGCGCAACAAGCTATGCTTAGCGCGGGCCTGACCACGGCAATCCATCCATTCAAAAACATTCGGACTAAAAAAAAAATTAAATGTCTGATGTGCCCCCCCCCCCCGAAATTTTGTCCTGGATCCGCCCCTGGTTTAAAACACCATTTTAAAGGTAAATTATTTGATGGAAGTCTGCCATGTTCTTGGGATTCGGGATTATGTAGCCATCATACCCTTTCATTTTGCGCAAATGACCAATTTCGCACAAGTTTACCTCCATCTTTGCATTCCCTCCCGGCACGGTGGCAGAGACAAGAGGCAGAGGGTCTGTTCCAGTGGCGCCTCTAACCTCCTCTAACCTCCTCCAAGTTGCTCCAACTTGCAACTGTCTGTGCATTAGTATAGGACAGTTGCAAGTGGGAGCAACATGGAAGAGGTTAGAGGCGCCACGGGAACAGGGCCATAATTTCTCGGTACTGTGGCCCAGGCCGAGCTCCCCACTCAGCTGATGGTCCTGATCTGTGGTGGCGGCCATGTCTGAGCCGTGGCCGTTGTCCCGCCCTGACCCCGCCCGTCCCGCCTTCGCACCGCCCTTGCGCCGTCCGGCCGCCCCCTGAGCCGGCGCGGCGGGCCGGCGGGCGGCGACCGGCCGCGGCGGGCCCGCCTCCTGGCGGCCGGTCGGCGCTCCACACGGACCGCGCGGTATGTGCAGCTACTGAATGCGCGCGGTTAGCTACACCCTCAACGCCCATCGGACGGCCCATTCCCACCGGTTGGGTGGAGTTGTCGGGAAAGGGCGGGGGCACCGCGCCCTGCCAGAGGCCGCGGGTGTGGACGGGGAGGGACCAGACGCGCCGCCGGTCGATGCGGGTGGATGACGTCACCGGTGGGGAAACGTCATACATGCGATGCGGCGGACGTCGGCCGCCATCTCGACGAGCCGGCAGCGGCGGCGGCGGTGGCTGAGACCGCGGCACAGCCGACGAAGCTCTGAACGAAGCTCGGAGCAGACGACGGCACGGGAACGGGGACGCACGGCCGGCGCTGGCAGGGCCTGTCCGTCTTGGTCACGGTAACTTCTCACACTCGGACCGCTCAGGGCCCGTCTTGTTCACGGTAACTTAGCAATGGCTCTCATTGCTGTCACCAGCACACGAGGCTGCCGGGACCACGGAGGCCGCTGCTGCAGGGAGGGAGGGATAGCGAAGGAGGCAGCTCTCTCTCTCTCTCTCATTCTGAAGTGGCCTGCCTGCTCGTACGCCCACCTGAGCCCAATTTGACACTGCACCGCGGCGCTGCCACCAACATGTCTTATCTAGGAGGGTCGTTCAGAACGCTGATAACACCCGTGTAACGGTGATTTTGTTCCCGTGAAGCGAACCTTATTTTGTGATAGCGCAGGTCTCAACCACTAAAACGAGCAATAATATTATTGTTCAATTTGTGTGTGTAAAATGACACCGAAATTTAGATTTTTAAAGCAATGATTTGAAAAAAAGGATCGTAAACAAAAATAAAGTAAACTCACTGGCGGATCCAAGGGGGAGGGGCAAAGCGGCCATGCCCCCCCCCCCCCCCCCACCCTCTCCCCACCACCGCCTGAAATCGGCGAAAAATTAACACATTTCCTGATATAGACGAAAATCTAAGTAACTTTTATTAAGGAAAGTTTGTTTTAAATCAGCTACCAATGCATAAGCAAGCGAAATCCGATGAGTTTTCAGAATTATGTGAGACTTTTAGGGATCCCCCAACCACCCGTGCCCCCTCCCCAACCACCGTTCTGGATCCGCCAATGAGTTAACTAACGGCTCCGACCTCAAACCACCTGATTATGGGGGTAATATGAGACGCTGAAGTGCTGAACACGAATATGGCATCAGTTTTGCTGTATCGGATCAGGTTTTTTTGATAGCCAACGCATTAATATAAATATTACGTCAAAAGCATAAACGGTATTCATTGCATATGCATTGTTGATAATATCTCAGAAACTATGAAACTTAAGGACATAGGGTCTTCACTGCCATGTTTGCCTGTTGTTCAACTTACTAGTTGGTAATAAGCATTTTTGTGCTATCTCTGGTATCACTTTGACATGACCCGCGAGGTCATGTCAAAGTGGTCATGCCTGGTCATTTTGCATTTCCGAAATATACCTCATGGTTCCGATGTGAAACCACGTTTCGGGGTGACTTGAGGCGCTGAACGCGAATATGACACCAGAAATGCGGCATCGGATCAGTTTTTGTTTTCGTTTGCGGATGTCTGATGTGGTTGAGGTCCAAGGAAGACGACAGCTTTAACTTTTCCCTCGGACGACGGACAGTTTAGGAAAAAAGCTGTTGCATGCCTTTGAACTGATCGAAATGAATGAACTGAGGGTTTGACAGAAAAGCTGATTGCTTGTATCCATGTAAATTGTAAAGTAATCCCGGTAACAGCCATGGTACAGCAAGAAACCTGATTTTGTGCGGAACGGCTTACCATTCCAGTCTTTACCAAATTTGCGATGCTACCATTTTATGTACCATTTTATCAAATGGGGAATGTTATATTAAATCCAGATTCCTTTACTTAATAAGGTTTGCCCATTAGGGAGAAATGACCGCCATGGTACCGTCACAGTAGTTGGCAGTAATATGGTAGCAAATAAACAAGGTGTTTATCACGCAGGCGATTCATTCTGTTAATATGTCACCGTGCTAGTTAATGTTAATAGTTTGGTTTAAAGTAGACGTATTGCGCTACGGGCACGTTCATAGGAGGAGGACTGCGCGGTTGATTGAGACTAGCACAGTCGGGACAAGTAATTACATTTAACATATAATCGGTTGAGTCGAATCGTTAGCGCTGTTGCCTAGCAACCACGGTGTTTACCAAACAGCCGTTAGCTCCACTGGCGAATCCAGGGAGCATCAGGGGAAAATGCCCCCCCCCCCCACACACACACACACAGGAATCGGGGGGGGGGGGGGCATTCAATACAAGTATCCCCCTGCGCGTTCCCTGCACTGAACGTGAAAAACAATTATCTTAGGAGAAAACTTCATGAAAACGGAAGTTTTTTCTCTCGAGTGATTGAATTTGAAGTTTGTATGTATCCCTTTCTTTCAATGTTAGACAAAACAGCCCACCTGATGCAATTCAAGCAGCCCGGGTGACACTTAACCCGCGCCCCGCGGGGGGTTGCAGAATCTGCCCCCCTCCCCCTCCCGGATTTTCTAAATACTTGAAAACTATGATAGATATCAACGTGAAACTTTTAGTACCTTATGCTGCATCAGTTATACGTCTTCTCACCAAATTTCAATGAAATTGATGTAGTATTTTGGGAGATAATGACGTTTTAATGACATCATGTCATGCCATTTTTGGTAGGAAAACGATAAATGTTTGACATCGTAGAAAATAGTTCTGAAGCAAATTGAAAATGAAAAACGTCAAAAGAAAGGAAATGACATTCTCATGACTATCTCGGATTTTCGAAATTTGGGGGTTTTGACCACACAAAAAATCGGAAAAATGTCCACAGTTTTGTTGTGTGAATTTGAAAAGTGAATTTCTTAAGCTCGAATACCAAAAAAGGTGACCGGCCCAAATCCGCGGAGAAAAAAAAATGGGGGTACTTTTTTGCCACAAAAAGATGCCTACCCACCCCCACCCCCACCCCCGCCCTTTACTCACACCGTAATCGCAAGTAAAACAAAACGCAGGCCCATTTAGAGCATCAATCTGTCTGAAATGATTTACATCCGGGAGCATGGGAAGGTTGGATTACGTGATTATGACGTCATCCTAAAGGCGGCCCGAGATTCGTGAACTGATATTAAATGACAGAGTTATTTTCCCATTATATGAGTTAAACAGTGTCATTCAAGACACTAATGAGAGAAGGTGTTGATTGCCTACTTGTTTTCATTCGCTGACCAATGCGGCAACGCAATCAGTTTTACAGTGTTCTACTGTCAAAAACAAAGTTTTGGTGTCGGGATTCATTTAATGATGTTTGGTTTGACACAAGGAATAAGGAAATATACATTAAATCCCGGGAACATATTTTTCCCATAGTGTAATACGCAGAAATATCGCCGGAACTCTGTTAGTGGCAATGAAGCTCTCGTTTCTTGTCGATTAATTTTTCGCTTCATTCGGCGATATCTGTACTTAAGGGGAATGTTTCACCTTTCTGAAAGTTGGCAAATATATGCTGGTTGTAGTCGAAAATATGAAGTAAGTGCTGCTGAAAACGATTGTGATATTTTTCTCTCGAAAAGTCACTTAACTTTATACAAATAAAGTTTGATTTATTGATTTGGGATGATGACGTCATTATTGAGCCATAGACCGCGCTGATTGGCCGAAAAAGTTGGATTGGCGGAAAAAGTCGCTGTCAGCCAATCAGCGGCGGCACTAGCCTAGACCCCATTTTGCAAACTATAAATGGAATTGCTTAACAACGGCTATGTTTTGGGGAAAATGACCTTAGTATTTTCGACATTTCAATACCGGCCAAAGATAATGGCTATCTCAGTTCAAAACCAATACAAAAGTGAAACATTCCCTGTAATACATTATGTGAATTGGCATTAACAGAAATAAAAAGTCCGCCCTTACATTTATGAAAAGTGAAGTGCCGTTCAGGATAAGTCATGGGGTACATCGTAGGCGTAAGATCGGGGGAGGGCAAGAACGGGCGCCATCAGTAAGAACGGGCGTTACAACAATGCATGGCATTAATGCAGGACTTTCTTCAACGTAAATTAGCGGAAGAAAGCGACACAGACATACAATAAGTCTATAGGGCGCAAATTGACCATGCAGTCGTCGCGCCCTTAAGCCCCAACAAACAAACAATAAGTCTATAAATTTAAAGGAGACCATACGCGAGGCCATATACTTCTTCATTTATCTTGCATGTCAATGATTTCGTTCCAATTATTTATCACGGAAATAATGTTTCAGTCAGTTTTCGTCAAACCGCTAAACTATTGTTTGCAGGCCTTTTTAGCCACCAGTAAAACGCCGTGGCCGGACGATGGCCGAGCGGACCAGCCCCCACCAGTAACAGTTGGCAGCACTCGGGCGTTTGGGCGTTAAAAACCTACTACACCATAGGGTTCCCATGTTAAATCGATGATTTTCAGACAAGGCTGGCTTGTAACCTATGGTACATATTTTCAATCCGACTTCTGGAACAGATGCTACAATCCTTAGCTACAACGTTTCTATCATTTTTCCATATTCCGGGCGTAAAGGGGTTAAATGGGCTTGGGGGTTAAAACATAGTCGGAATGACCGCTGACCGCTTCCAAATGCTACTACAGTACTGAAATATACACTACTTCGACTACTACTGCGTAGTAGAATTTATATGACCGCTTACAAATGCTAGTACAAGTACTGCAAATACACTACTTTGACTACTACTTCGTATATTTGCTGGCGTTTTATTCAATAAATAAAGATATAATCTATGAAAATACAAGTTATTGATAGCAAACGATACCTTTAATTTATAATAGACAAAACAATTACGATAAAAATTATATCTTATCTAATTCATTTGGGCGTTACATTCCTTACTGTTCTACCCGTTGTTCTATTACCCTGGAGCGGACACTTTCACATAAGCTCGGAGCCTGAGATAGAAGTAGTGGTTTGCGCGTGCGCACGTGCATAGTGACTTGAGTTCTACTATGCACAAAATGACTTACAGTTGTTCCTAAGATGCATGTAAGTTTGCATCCGATTGGTGCGGTAGTTTCCGAGATCTGAAATACGGTGGCGCACGTGTACAGGGTCTGGCAACCTCCTATAACATATATTTTGCAAGGTACCAATATTTTGGGTTCATAAAAACAAGGATAATTTGTAATAATGTAAATTTAAACAACACAAATTAGAAAAATTATAAATGAAATCAGAAATGATTAAAAACTAAAACAATTAGGTAATGGTCTTTGTAGTTGTGACGTCACGACCATAGTGAAAATAACGACCGAAAATGACGCTGATGCGACATTTTCTGCGCGGCGGTAACAATATGTGTTGTATTAGGTGAATTAAATGGAGAGTGGGATGTGGGAGCCTGAATCAGGGCGTCTCAGCAGGGATTCGTTTAGAAGAGGCTATGTCTTCTGCAGTCGTTTGTTTTAGCTTATCTGCATGGGTGTCGCCACGAATTTTCTACTGGGGGGGGGGGGGACGCAGCCACAGTCGCAGTCAAAAACAAAAGTTGTTGACCGGGAGGGGGTAGCAGCACTGGCGGATCTAGGGTTCGAGTTTGGGGGGGGGGGGCAAAAATTACACTCAGCTTCATCTGCGAGAAGTTGTAGAACGGGGGGGGGGGGGGGGTAGCGTCGGGTCGTCAGCACGAAAAGTTGTTGACCGGGGGGGGAGGGGGTGACGTCGGGTGGTCAGCGCGCAAAAAAATGCGGAGTTGAGGGGTGGCGTCTGGTCCTCAGCGCAAAACAGTCGTTAACCGGGGGGGGGGAGTTTTTTCCCTAATTATCCCGCACCCCGCTGGGGTATTCAGCCGACCCCCCCCCCCGTTATCTTCTGATCAAATAACCGCAGCGAGAGGCGCAAGGCGGCAACCGAAAGCTCTATGAGACGCATCTAAAGCATACGCGACGTTTTCAAAATAAAGTCACATGTCAGGTCACAGCCAGGTCAAGGGTCAACATCGAGGTATTTGAGTTAATGGGCCATACTTTCCATTCAAAGCCTTAGATTGCGACTATTCTCGCACAAAGTGCTCTCAAAGGTATAATTAATTTCCCACATAAGCGAAAGTCAAATTGTAAGCAAAGGTCAAGGTCGGGTCACAATAGGTCACTATTGGCAAGAGGTCTGCGAAAGCCATGCGATACATGTTTATGGGTTATTTTACACGTATAATTCGATAGTAGCAGCCATTTTCACAACGTGACCCCATACACTGGCCCTCAGGTCAAGGTCAGGTCACATAAGGAAAACATTTGAAATTGATTAATCTAAATAAAAAAGGCACGTTTCTAGACCATTTTTGTCTCAGAAATACAGTGGTGGCATTTATTTGTCTGTATCTGGTCAGTAAAAGCCAAAACATGCAACTTAAAAAATGACGTCATGAGTTACTTACACTTAGGGAGCCATAAGTCGGTTAAAAATAAAGATATTGTATGAAATTTGGTTTGGATATCGTCCATACTTGGTTCTCCAATATATATTCAGTTTTTAATATCGTTGAAAATGTTGATTTTGCGAATTTTTCTCTGAAAATAAAAATAGTTTTTTGTATTTGGGGAGTAAAAATCTAAAAATTGCGAAAATCTGAGATAGCCTGTCATTTGCTTGCTTTTCACATTTTTGTTTGCAATTTGCTTCAACACTCGATGTTCTACGATTTTTCAAACATTTATAATTCTTACACGAAAAATGAGATGACATGACGTCACTAAAACGTCATTACCTCCCAAAGTACTCAACTAATTTCATTGCAATTTTTGAGAAGACTTAGAATTGATGCAGCATAAGGTACTTAAAGTTTCACGTCGATATATAAAACAGTTTTCATGTTATTGAGAAAATCCCTGTTACCGAATGCCTCTTAATCGCTGCCGAAGGGTGTTCCAATATACTCGAAAGCTCCGATTTTAATCTTGTTCTTGTGGAGTATGTCCTCTTTGTAGCTAATCTTCATCTGGGATCTCTACGTGCTTTGGGCCCTTCCAGTCTGACCAGGGACTCCTGACCTTCCAAGAAGCCTCTCTTGTGTGTCAAGGGACCCGTTCGGCCTGTTCAGAGGTCCTTCCGACCTGGCCAGGGACTGCACTGGCTGCTTTGTCGCCCTGCCGACATGCTCAGGCCCTCAGCCCTCCGACCTGCCCAGGGGCCCCTCCAGTCTGGCTAGGAACTCATACGGCATGTTCAAAGGCCCTTGCGACCGGCCCAGGGACCCTTTTGGTCTAGCCAGGGGCCCCTCTGACTTGCCCAGGAGCCGAGCGAGCCCCTCCGATCTGCCCAGCGACTCTTCTGGTCGGACTGCGCTGGCTGCTTTGTCGCCATGCCGACATGCTCAAGGGGCTCTCCGACCTGCCCTGGGGCCCTTCCATGCTGGCTAGGGGCCAATTCGGCATGTTCAGGGGCCATTCTTACCCGCCCAGGGCCCAGGGGCCCTTTCGGTCTGGCCAGGGCCACTCCGATCTGCACAGGGGCACTTTGAACTTTCCAGGGGCCCTCTGCCCCCCCCCCCCCCTGGCTACGTGTCTGGTTATATGACCTTAAACGCACCAGGTCCGTCAATGGCGCATGCGTCACAAGTGCCGCCATAAATGACTGGTCGTGACGTCACAAACAAAATCAAGAATGTTGTTTAATACGAGAAGTTAAAGGAAATAAGTTCACCTTCGGAATTTTTTTCTGAACACGATTTTATTATATTTTTTAATACAGTTTCTTTTTTTATTTTTAAAAATGGTCCTACATCGCGCCAATTCAGGACAGAAGGTTGTAAATGATTGTTTTTATGGTGTGCGTTATTGGTCTGCGCATGCTCTATGGCAGTGCTGGCACTTTCAGACGGTACGGTACATCATATATGCGCCGTATTCCTTCGCCAAAAAGTCAAATATCTTCGGCTGGAGAGTCTTTTCAGCCAAGAAAAGTTCCAGATAAGGATTTCTCAACACGGGCTACAAAACTGCTATTTCAGTTCAAAACCCATGTTGAAGGTGAACTATTTCCTTTAAGAGGTAGTTTTAGGACAGCAGGCGATCTAAGATGTTTGTGAGAAGTATATAGAAAAATCGAGAAAAATACACTGAATTTTGTATGCGTAAAAACCCACTACCTGTCCCCAACCCCATTGCAGCCGGGAAAAAATATACAAGCATTGGAGGACATCGTCTGCATCACATCGACTGTTTGGTGGCTGTCTTTCCAAGTTGCCGACTTTGTCGATAGATGGCACTAGGTGTTCTGTTTTCGCTCCGCCTGGTTTCCGAGTCCGAACTCCGGACGGTCACTCAATGCTAACGTTTCGGAGAGTTTTGTGTGGCGAATTGTTTGCTTGAACTGTATAGTGTATAGTTGATCTCCGCTGGAGCACACCTCGTTTATGATATTATGATGTTATTATGAGTTTCGTACTTTGGATCGGTTTCGCTGCCAAAACCAGCCCCAAATCAGTGTTTTTGTTTCACTGCAAAAAAAAACTTTCCGGATCAGTTTTTCATGAGGAATTCGAATCTGGAATCAAAAATAGTATGGCATCTATTTTGTCCATCCCGTTAAGGTCTAATCACTTCGCGTCTGTATGCGATTGCCTTGTAAAAGAGCCCACCGTTTTTACAAAACGCGTTAAATCGTCAAGAAACAATGGGATCTGTAGACAGGATGTTCAGGTACAATAAGTATTGGTTTTCTAGTCGATGAAGGCCTTTTAATTTAAAAAAGTTTGTGTTTTACAAGAGGGTGATTTTTTTACTTAGTTGAGGTCAACAACAACACGCGAACACGAAACCATTGATTGCACCGTCAATATAGCTCGCAGAAGATTGACACTATTTTGTTCCTAAGGCTTTGCTCAATCGATCCATCTCCAAATTGTAATATTTAGAACCCGGATAAGCGTTGTAGCAGAATGGTTTTATGGGAAATTGTTACTGAATTGGCCTATTCGAATGTAGTTTTTAAAAAACTCTGGTCGGTTCGGCTAAGATCCAACTAAGATTTAGACGCTGCGTCTAAATAAAATGTGAGGAACTAATTGAACCCGATATGCTCTGAAAGCAAATTGAATGAATAAGAGAATGAGCGTAGCGCGAGCTCCGCCAAACGTATGGTTGTGGTGTTACGGCTCTTCGAAGTTGGGCGACTAAATATTTGTAGCCTGAAAAACGCATTTTTGTTCATTTTTTCGTCTTTTACGCTAAACTAATCCTACTCAGAGTAAATATATTTAACTTTTGAGGATGGCAAATGAAGTCCACTTAATTTCCAACATTTTGCCGTCCAGTTTGTCAATATTCATTACAAACTGACGCGTGTATATTTGTTTACACCCGTGTCCGCAAAACCGGTCCAGAGTCCGAAACCCTGTCATATGTATGTACAGTCGGTCTCATAATGATCTTCCCTTACCATGTTTCTAAAACTCATCTAATTTCACTTCTGTGTACATGAAGAACTGATTTAGGGGAACATGTGGTACCTAACTACCATCCGTAGGTATCACATGTTCCCTTAAATCAGTCCCTCATATACACAGAAGTGAAATTGGATGAGTTTTAGAAACTTGGTAAGGGAAGATGATTATGAGACCGACTGTACTGTACGCCACCCGCGTCTGAGTCCGCCAGACGTCATGTTTCAGCAGTCAGCTGATATATTCTGATCAAAATGACTGCTGATATGGAGTATCTGCATGATCCGAAACGCATCTGTGCTTTGTGTTCTCTTCGCTTAGTTGAATTCAGGTATGTACTGGACATTTGTCATTTATTTAGGAAACCATCCACAACGTGGCTATTACGGCTCCTGTACAGTACATGTGGTAAGGACATTTGTTTTACACGACACAATACAGTTTGCATAGGCACTATTTGGAGGCACTCGCTCACGTCACTCATTCGGTTATTGCCAATGCGGCTACAAATTCGCACCTGGACGGAGCAGCTTTCACGGCTGATGGCAGCGCATTCCACGTGCCGACTGCTCGGTACGAGAAACCCTTCTGGGTCTGAGCCATTCTACATTTCGGAAAGATGAAGGTCTCCGGCGTCGGCAGCCCTTGTGCTCCTGGCGATACGTCAAGCCCGCTTGGCGAACATGTTTCGCAGCGCTTAGGGCACTGTCGACTGGTCAGGGCTTTGTGGACGTTGGCACAGTCGTGTCGGACGACCAGTACCTACTCTCTCTCCCACCCGAGAGACGTGAGAGCTGGCGAGATGTGTTCTCTACGTCGCACGCCGGTGAACGAGCCGAGCGGCCAAGTTCAGGGACTTCTGAACGCGATGCAGACGACACTGGGCAGCCCCTCCCCAGGCGGACAGGCAGTAAAGGATATGAGGAAAAACGTGTGTTTGGACGAGGAGTTTAAGGGACGTCAGGAGTGAGGTGATGGCGGATTTTATACAGAGATGCGGTGATTGCATTGCACCTCCGTACCACCATGGATACATGAAGATCCCAGTTGAGGTGCTGGTCGAGGAGGACTCCAACACTTTGATGGTAGGGGATGGGGTGACGGTCGAGCCAGAGACGTTGATGCTGAAATTTTTCGCCATTTTGAGGGAGGATTTTGTACCAATGAGAGCAAAGTCAGTCTTGTCCGGATTCATTTGTAGGCTGTTAACTTGGAACCAGTTTTGAAGGCATTGGATAGACTCCTCGACCCGCGTCTTGAGGTCGGATAGGCCGTTGGAGTCAGGGAGGGAGTGGTCCAGGAGTTGGGTATCATCAGCATAGGATAGGAGACGGCCGTGGAGGAAGGAAGGAGGACAGATCGTTGATGAATATGAGGAAGAGGATGGGTCCGACGATGGAGCCCTGGGCCACTCCGTGGGTGAGCGGAAGAATGGAGGAGCCGCCTGTCACAGTCTGCCTCCGCTCGCTGAGGTAACTCTGGAACCAGCCTGTCGACTGGATACCCACCATCCAAGTTTTGTGAGGAGGACGCCATGCTCGACGCATGTCACGAACGCTTTACTGAGGTCAATTGTTGTTAGCGACGTGGCCTCTGTCGATGGTCTGACTGATCCATTCGACAACGTCGAGCACGGCGTCCTCTGTACAGTGGTTGGGCCGGTATGCATACTGCATAGGAGAGAGCACGTGGTTATCGAGCAGGTATGGTACGAGTTGGAGCGATACAACCTTTTCAGCAATTTTCGACAGAACTGACAGAATCGAGATTGGCCGAAAATTGTTAACATTGGCTCGGTCGCCGGACTTGTAAATGGGGACAACACGCGCGATTTTCCATGCAGTGGGGAACACCTCAGTGACTATGGAGTAGTTTATCAGATGGAGTAAGTGAGGACCTATGACGGGGAAACACTTCTTCACTGCGAACAGAGGCACATCATCCACACCAACCGCCTTGGAACCACTCAGCCGACCTATGGCATTCCATAACTCGGGGAGGATGGCAGGGCGCAGCGTCAGGGCAGATGCCCAGACTCGGGGCGGCCGGGGCCCGGTGGTGGCGCCACCGTCGCGGGCGACCTCTGCTGCTATGCGCGAGCCGACGGACGCGAAGTGCGTGTTGAATACGTCCGCGCGATCAGCGGCGTCGTCGGCTCCCGATGAGGCTCCACCTGGCGGCCGGAACGCGAAGGCTTTGATGCGGCTCCAGAACTGGCAACACGCGCGATTTTCCATGCAGTGGGGAACACCTCAGTGACTATGGAGTAGTTTATCAGATGGAGTGAGTGAGGACCTATGACGGGGAAACACTTCTTCACTGCGAACAGAGGCACATCATCCACACCAACCGCCTTGGAACCCCTCAGCCGACCTATGGCATTCCATAACTCGGGGAGGATGGCAGGGCGCAGCGTCAGGGCAGATGCCCAGACTCGGGGCGGCCGGGGCCCGGTGGTGGCGCCACCGTCGCGGGCGACCTCTGCTGCTATGCGCGAGCCGACGGACGCGAAGTGCGTGTTGAATACGTCCGCGCGATCAGCGGCGTCGTCGGCTCCCGATGAGGCTCCACCTGGCGGCCGGAACGCGAAGGCTTTGATGCGGCTCCAGAACTGGCGTCGATCGGTCGTCAGGGAATCGCACAGGTACTGCCGTTTGGCGCGGATGATGACGCTCTTCAGCCTGTTGCGACTCTGCTGATGCCTGAGTCGTGTCTGGTGTGTGCTTGGATCCCAAAAAGTGGTTCCCGGGTTATGATTCCTCCCATGTCCCCTGAAATCCTGGATCCGTTTAAAATGGCCCGATTGATCCAAATAAATTTAATATTTTTCCGTAATGTTTTCTGTGATCCAACGGAGAGAACTACTTTCCAAATATAATCGAGAGATCCACCGGTCCAGTGTAAAGAATAGGGATTTCTGAAGCGTATACTTTCAGGTATTGTCGATATCCTACTATTTGTTTTCAATGCGGCTGATCAAATCGTATACCTACTGTTAAACTTAACTGAGAGATGCTGCAACTGGTATTTAATTGTATTGTGCGGTCATGTTTGATGGTAGAAATCGTAGATCATAACTCACTTAGTTTTATCACGGGCTCCTTTTTGATCCAAGATCTACACGGCTCACTATTACATCAAGAGGTCCACTGGGATCCAAGATCCCCTGTTACATGTTTTCGCTAGACCAGTAAGGATTCTTGATACATTGCCAGATGTTTCACAGACATCAGGGATCCGGTACGGGTTTCTCGAAGGACTGGAGCTCTGTCCGACCCTTTACCTCATTCTGTCTATAGCCAAGGACTGTGCTCACCCGGTCTGGCGCGCTGGGTTTAAGTCTTCGGTGTTTGCTGTTTGACAGCAATGGTATGGCCTATGTCTGGTGGCAGCGACCGCCATGGTTGCTTAGCAGTTACTAGGTGGTTGAAAATCTACGCTAACGGTGATGTATTCCTTTCCGTAGATGTGAAGTGGCAGTGACTGTTCTGAGATGCCATTTACCGTTGATTTACGGTTAAATGTTTTGATTAGGCACCGGTATGCCTTATTTTTCTTGGCCGTTCAACCGGATCCTTTTTACATCGCCACTGAAAACACCGTGATAAAGGCATGTTCGACGCTTTAGCGACGTGTAACGGCGCGGCAGCAGCGGTTGTCATGGCGCGATGGGGCACATACCGGGTGGTGTGCCATATTTTAGGTAGCAAATGTTCCTCCATATATATATATATATATATATATATATATATATATATATATATATATATATATATATATATATATATATATATATATATATATATATATATATATATATATATATATATATATATATATATATATATATATATATATATATATATATATATATATTATATATATATATATATATATATATATATATATATATATATATATATATATATATATATATATATATATATATATATATATATATATATATATATATATATATATATATATATATATATATATATATATATATATATATATATATATACATATATATATATATATATATATATATATATATATATATATATATATATATATATATATATATATATATATATATATATGTATGTATATAGCTTTAAAACAAAGACATTAACGGCTTTGTGTTCGGGAATACGAAAGAGAAAGGTCCTTTCGCCATGCTGATCGTCGCTGGTATACCATCGACTCAGCCAGACTCATTTTCAGCAAATCCGTGTTATTATCATTAATACCATGTAACGGTTGTCTAGGCATTATGTTTTGGGTGTCGCTAACAACCCCGGATACCAATAAGACGTTAATATCTTTGTTTTAATGCTTCCTGTTCTGTATGACCCCCATGGCTTTGTATATCTTTTCGTCTTACTAAAGACGCATTTTAAAATTAATAAACTTGTCATTGAAACTGTACAAGTCAAAAATCACGTTGGCTTGTTCACGTGTATGCTGACAGAAACCGTGGTCTTTAGCAAATTATTGTCACAATTACAGCAGCTCGTTTATAAGATAAGGCGTTATCTCAATGTTAGACTACTTACGAGCTGTGTGTCTTTTTTCATTTTCGGCAAATCCGTGTTATCAGCAATACCATGTAACGGTTTTCTAGGCATTATGTTTTGGGTGTCGCTAACAACGCCGGTCACCAATAAGACCACGTGAAACAAGAGTGAAAATTGGAGAATTTGCAGCACGATTATGAAAACTTTCACGTTCATCATATGAAAAATAGCACACCTAAGCTCATGTACCCATAGGCGTACACAAGGGGGAGGGGCAAACGGGGCAATTGCCCCCTCCCCCAATGAAGGTCTGTACTGAAGGTCCCTTTGGTCGAAAAAAAAAATCGAGAAAAATGGTGAAAATATGCCCTTTTAAAAATATAGTGGGCTAAATCCGATGTTTTTTGTGGGGTATGAGTTTTTTTGTGGGGGTACTTAATGCCCCCTGGGCAAAACTTGCCCCCTCCTGGAGTGAATCCTGGGTACGCTACTGCATGTACCTAACCTATCGAGACCTTCGGAGCTGCGAGCCTTGGAAGCTTGTACAGCGATAACGACTTCTCAAAGCAGTTGAACAGTCATACAATATGTCCTGTACTGTTTGTGTACATAAGTTAATTATCGTGAAATTATAACATAAATGTTATAATTTCACGATAATTACATATCTGTAAAAATCGTGTCATTCTATCATACAAAACTGGCGCCATCTGTTCCGCGCTGACGGCTGCAGTTGAGCCGGCCGGTGTTAGTGGCTGGTGATTATTATGCTGCTCCTGTGTCTGTCTGTGGTTGCCTGGTGGGGATTGGTCTGCACAGAACCCACCACCACGCACCGCCGCCGCCGCCGCTGATGTAGTCCACACCATACCAGGCCTCCACTGCAGCTCTACTCAGCCTTGCCGCCGCCCCTCGTCCCACAACATCCCCCACCTGTCCCCTGCACAGCGCCCCTGCACAGCGTCCTTGCACACCACCCCTGCACGTGCACGTGCACAGCGGTCTGCGCGCTGCAGGAGCCGGGCCGGCTGTCGGCTCCCCGCTCCCCGCTCCCCGCCCGGGCGGCGGGACGCGCTGTACCGGACGTTCCTAGCCTAACTGGGCTGCCGTCGAGGCTGCCGTTGGAGGGTGCAAGGGTCGACGCTGCTCCAGCGCCATATTTGGTATGATAGCACGACCCTATAGTGAAATTATTGGTTATATACATATTTGACGAGGCACTGCATTGAATGTGCATGGTGGTAGCGCTCGGAGATGTACCACATACATACTAGTAGTATTTGAAAGGGGTTGCTGTTCTCAAACGGTGTTCATGGAAATGCTTCACCTGTGTGGAGAGTCCGGCCCGTCGCTCTGAGGATTGGTCCATGCGGTGGGATACGGTTACTTTTACCTGGTATGTATCTCACATGTTTCCACCACTGGCAGCTTTAGACCCTTCCCAGCGGCAGCTCGTGGACCAAGCTCATTTTATAGCACTTTAAACCCAGACGAGGCACATTTCTCTCATATGAGACATATGTCACCTTTATCACTCAAAACTTTGATGCTGTTTCTCCGATTTTTTCCTGTAAATGCGAAAACTCTTTTGGTTAGTTTTTGGCCGATTTCGATCCAGCATCACCAGTATGATTCTCTTCACGATGGCATCGGCTCCTTCACGAATTCCGTACCATCGGCTCCTTCACGGATTCCGTACCATCGGCTCCTTCACGAATTCCGTACCATCGGCTCCTTCACGGATTCCGTACCATCGGCTCCTTCACGGATTCCGTACCATCGGCTCCTTCACGGATTCCGTACCATCGGCTCCTTCACGGATTCCGTACCATCGGCTCCTTCAAGGATTCCGTACCATCGGCTCCTTCAAGGATTCCGTACCATCGGCTCCTTCACGGATTCCGTACCATCGGCTCCTTCACGAATTCTGTGACATCGGCTCCATCGCCGACTGCGTGAATGACGTCTGCCGGTATGCGTTGCATTGGCGCCGCGCCTGGCGGTCGCCTGGACGACAGACTTTCCGGTAGCACGGAAGCCGCCCATTAGCGACTATTTGCCTGTCACCACGAGTGATTCATGACTGAATTTAACATGACTGAGTGATTCATGACTGATTCATGACTTAGCCGCGTGGTGTCGGTTCCCAAGGAACGCTCTTGGGGTCACTTGGCGCCGAGGAGTGAAGACGAGCCAGGCAGGCATCGCGAAGATGCATGGCACGGTCACATGCAGACACGTGCTAGTATCTCATCAACGGATATATCAGCAACGGCTGGAGCCGGAAGGCGGCTTGGTTGACAGTAACCGCGTTGTAGTGTGTGATTCGTGGCAATTGGGCCGTGTATAATAAACTGAAGAAAAAAAACACAAACAAAATCAGCAACGGATTTTAGAGTCCAGTCCATGGAATCTGGATCCGATCCCGAATCCTCTAACTTTCCGGGATCCGTTAAACAGGGCTGAAGGTTTCGTTAAGACCTCAGATTTGTGATATTTAGTCGGATTCAAATTATGAGTCGGGGTAAACAAGCGTTTTCCTTCTCAGTACACAGCCCTCGAAGAGTCCTCCGCGCGGGCCTCCGAGGAGTCTGCAGTGGAGTAGTAGGTACGGCTACCAGATAGGTGTTTGGATTTTGTTGGAATTGTGTTGGGATTCGGAACTTGTGATGTTGTTGGTGAGTTGAAGCGGCATGCCCTTGCTTGCTGCGAGTTGTGTCAGGTTGAGTGGAGCGTTCGAGGAAGCCCTCCTCACGATGGTCTGTCGAATGCCGTCCAGCCAACCAGACGATGCCGTCTCGCGGTCCTGTCTGTCGAATGCCGTCCAGCCAACCAGACGATGCCGTCTCGCGGTCGCCAATACCAGCCGACGTCTGCCTGCCATAGTGTTGGGGGGGGGGGGGGGGGGGGTAGCTTAGTCGGTAGAGCTTTGGACCCGGGATCCTTGGGTTCTGATTTCAAATCTGACTATGATGAAGTCTTTCGGTCTCCTCACTTGGGTCGATTGAGAGACCCCGACGATCTTTGGTCCAACAGTCGTTTCGTCGTAAAACCATGCCACCTGCCAGGACCATCCATTCCTGTGACACTGCGGACGGACTGCGGAGCCGCACAGTTGGTTCGGTAGACCTCCGTCACCACATCGTATTTTGTATTATATTTTACATCATGAGGCACATCCACATTGTGCTGTGGCTATTCTGTTCCCCATGTCGATATGATAAAACATATGGTCATCCCACATGAGAGCCCAACGTCTGTATTCGCTGCACTTGGGTGCGGTGTTCACTCCGTGCCTACAGCTGTCCAGCTACTAGTGTAGCGGCTTGATGACTTGTTCTGCTGGTTGGCTCGCAGATCCTAGTTCGCCACGTCTGTTTGCATCAGCAAACGACTGGGCTCGAAACGACTTGTTAGCACGAACTCGTAACATTTCACGGATCCAGCGAGGCTGCCCCGCGGGCCGCGCCGCCGCCGCCGCCGCCGCTCCTGGGCGGGGGCGGATGTCCGCTTGGGTTTCCCCAGGGCGGGGGCGACCGTCACGCCACCGTCACGCCGACCGGACACCTGTGACGAGTGCACCGTGACGAGCGAAGACTGACACCCCGTGACAGCTGCAGCTCAGCCGCTGACGCTATTAGGGTATGACAGGCTCTGAATCTGAAGTTCAGAAGAAGATTGTTTGCAAGTTATTGCAATCAATGTAGCTTACGTTGGGCTACGTTGGGCCCCGCCGCTTGGGGACGGGGACATGCCTCCTCCGACTACTTCTTTTCGGATTTAGCCCTATGAACGTTAAATGAAAAGACTCGCCTTGTGTGCTGATGCCCCCCCCCCCTTGCCAAGTTTTGGTTGATGTCGGAGGCCGGAGCCTTTGCTGGAGTCTTTGCACATTGTGCATTTTACAGGGTGTCGGGCTGCGGTGGCCTTAAGCTCTAACCTTATCATTGCACGTGTTAGGTGAAAAGGAACCCTCGAACCACCCTGTATGTATCGATTGCTGACGCGGACCAGCACTAGGTACTAGTGGTGTAAGATTCGGAAATTTTCCAAATCATGTCCGATCCAAAGTCCGATCAAATATGACCATGTTGACGGGAAAGTGTCCGATGAGTCCAAAAGTCCGAAAATAGTCCAATTTTTAAAACATCCTATACATAACAATTAGTGATGTTTTTACTTTATTTCATGTCCACAATTGCCATCACATCATATTTCTTTCAATTTCCCATTTAAATACATCAATCATACCACACTTCGTTAGAAATCATGAGAGGGGCATCCAATTAACTGCCTGTAAGGTATGAAAATGTGTGAATTGTGCCTTGACCGAAAATTGTCCAAAATATCTGTGGCTGACCGACCGAAGTCCAAATCGGAGTCGGACTATTTCGGGCTGTGTCCATCGATGTCCGGCCAGCGGGCGGCGGCACAGCGGCGGCGGGGAGGGGCCCAGATGATCGATAGATCGTCCGACTGTGCCGCCGTGACAGCTGGCGCCCGGTGCCGGACAGCTGCTGCAGCAGCACGACAGCTGGCCATTGGCCATTGCAGAGGGGCGGCCACAACGGCTGCCGGTCGGCGCTGGGGATCCGGGAAGCCCTGGGAGGCCTGGGAGGTTGCGGGAGGCCGGGGAGGGCTGGGAGGCTCCAGCAGGCCGGGAGGCATCGGAAGGCCCTGTGAGCTGGGAGGGACGGGAGGTCCTGTGAGGCCCTGGGAGGCTCCAGGAGGGCTGGGAGGCCCGGGAGGCCCGGGAGGCCCCGTGAGGGCTGGTCAGCAGCTGCTGGATGGCAGATGTCTGACGAGCTGTGACGAGAATCGTGACGGGACGGCTGTGACGAGGATCGTGACGGGACGGGACGGCTGTGACGAGGATCGTGACAGGACGGCTGTGACGAGGATCGTGACGGGACGGCTGTGGCGAGGATTGTGACGGGACAGCTGTGACGAGGATCGTAACGTGACGGGATGGGACGGCTTGAAATAGGACGGGGCGTGACGTGACGTGATGTGACTTGGCGAGCGTTGCGTGGCGTGATTGACTCTCCGTGAGCCTGGCGTGAGTCGGGACACGAGACGCAGCGACGAAAAACGGGCCATGACAAGACAGGAGACGACCAACCAGGCAGCTGCTCCTTCACACCTCCCCTCTCCATCTTTGTCTGTCTTCTCCCTTTGTTCTAGTCTGCAGCACTCGTGTTTATCTTCCTCCTATCTGTCCCGTTCGTGGCGAGGCGATGCCTTCTGATCGGGTATGTGATCTCTGGCGAGTTCGAGAAGGAGGGAGGCGGTATTCCAAGAGGTCACGACCTTTTGGTCACCTCTGCCTCTGTCCATGCCCGCCTGCCAGCGGGGCCCGGCCCCGCCCTCTGACGTCCTCGCCGACGGATGACGTCCGTATGACGTCATGGCTCCCAGGACGTGACGTCATTGGCGCCTGGCCCGCCGATATTGGCCCGCTGCCAATATGGTCGTCCGACGGTGTGACGCACGGCGAGAAGTGCGGCTCGCGACAAACATGACCACGACAAACAGTGGTCAGTGGTCACACATGGTAACGGGCAATACACAGCAAACTTGTGTTACTTTGCACTCCTGATGGGTGTCATTAACCACAGCAGTTGCGGCGCCCTTAAACCCCAAACGTCGCCACCGTATACTGCACTCTTGACAATTCACGATAGACGGTGGGTGTAGCCATAATGATAACTTAGCGCGGCACTCGAGGGAGGATATGAGAGAGGTGTAGCCATAATGATAACTTCAGCGCGGCACTCGAGGGAGGATATGAGGATGAGGGAGGTGTAGCCATAATGATAACTTTAGCGCGGCACTCGAGAGGGATATGTTTTACATTCAGTGTGCCTCAATGCTCTGCGATATAAGAAGCTACGGGGTGATTAGGTTTGTTTTCCTGGTCAAATTGACCGGATGGTATCACTCCTCAGGGGAGCATGGATTCAGGGCGACCCGGGCATGATTAAAATCAAAAGCAGAAAATAATAGGCAGCTGGCGTTTCGGTTGGATGACGAGTTGCCAGTCTGGTGAATGCTGAGCGTCTGTTGGCTATCTTTCTGTCTGAGCGTATGTTGGCTATCTGTCTGTCTGAGCATCTGTTGGCTATCTGTCTGTCTGAGCATCTGTTGGCTATCTATCTGTATGAGCGTCTGTTGGCACTTGGCTATCTGTCTGTCTGTGCGTCTCTTGGCTATATGTCTGTCTGAGCGTCTCTTGGCTATCTGTCTGTCTGAGCGTATGTTGGCTATCTGTCTGTCTGGGCGTCTGTTGGCTCTATGTCTGTCTGAGCGTCTGTTGGCTTTCTGTCTGTCTGAGCGTCTGTTGGCTCTCTGTCTGTCTGAGCGCCTGTTGGCTATATGTCTGTCTGAGCGTCTGTTGGCTATCTGTCTGTCTGAGCGTCTGTTGGCTATCTGTCTGTCTGAGCGTCTGTTGGCTATCTGTCTGTCTGAGCGTCTGTTGGCTATATGTCTGTCTGAGCGTCTGTTGGCTATCTGTCTGTCTGAGCGTCTGTTGGCTATATGTCTGTCTGAGCGTCTGTTGGCTATCTGTCTGTCTGAGCGTCTGTTGGCTATCTGTCTGTCTGAAGGTCTGTTGGTTATCAGACACACACACACACACACAGCGCACCAGCCACGGTTAGACAGACGCCAGCTGGGAGCAGACAGCAGACAGCAGCAGCAGGGCGTCCCTCGGCCGGTCGTGATGCAGTAACAGGGTAGTAGCAGCGGCTGGCGTCAGTCGGACGGCAGCCTGCGGCGGAATCGCCGGACATGCCACACACGCCAGCACATGCCCGGCATATCACTCAGCAGGCTTCGAACCGGTCCTGGGCTGTCTTCTTCGCCCTAACCCCTCGACTTCGACCTCGCCGCCGTATGACTCTGCCGCGCCCTTGCATTTGCCCTCTCCCTCTCCCTCTCCCTCTCCCTCTCCCTCTCCCTCTCCCTCTCCCTCTCCCTCTCCCTCTCCCTCTCCCTCTCCCTCTCCCTCTCCCTCTCCCTCTCCCTCTCCCTCTCCCTCTCCCTCTCCCTCTCCCTCTCCCTCTCCCTCTCCCTCTCCCTCTCCCTCTCCATCTCCCTCTCCCTCTCCCTCTCCCTCTCCCTCTCCCTCTCCCTCTCCCTCTCCCTCTCCCTCTTCCCTCTTCCCTCTCCTTGACCGCCTTCCCGCCCTCCAACTGCCTGTTCCCCGTTGCCCCGTCTGACCTGACTCGACCCCGGCTCGACCCCAGTTTCCAGTCTTCCCCAGAGAAATCGACGTGTCGCCCTCAGCGACGCCGTCGACGATCGACATGGGAACGAACGTCGCCGTCGACACTTGGTCGGCGCGACTGTCCCCCGGGTGGAGGAGGGGGGCTGACTACCGCCAGGTCCGCCAGGGGTCAGTGGTAGAGACGCAAATTTCAGGACCACGGAGCCGGCGCTGGGCCCAAATTCAGGCCCGGCGTGCCTGAAGCTGTGTCTGAACTCAGGCTTGCCAGGCTCATGCCGGGCTCAGCACAAGTTATCAATTAAAACAAAAAATAGAAATAAATATTGGCAGAAGTCAGAACATACATGCTTAAAGATCATGATAAATTGAGAAAACAAAATATACAACAGTAAAACACCAGCATAACACATAACAATGTCCTAGTTTACAAATTAAAAGTGATAACTAGTACGACCTAGCAAGGAGTGGACACACCAGTGAAACTTAATAAATCAAACTACAGGGTCAATTCATGATCAATTCATCAGCTGTCACTGCAGCAGTGCAAGAGTCGAGTGCAGTCAAACAGAAACAACTACCCCAAATCATATTCCACTGTCATCACTAGTAACTAGGTGGGGTGGCATACAATATTATATTTAGTCATCCCATTGCCCCAGGTCACCCCAAATTATTTTGTATAACAAATAAGTACCTATGGAACAAAACCACCCACGTATATGATAATAATTATTGTTAATACTATTGTAAATACATATTACTGAGAATATTTATTGATACATATTTACTATTTAGTTCCACATGAGAAAGGACATATTCAAGTCATATCATTTGTAGTTTTGGTAGTGAACAAATATTGTAGTTTATGCAATTACAATTATAAAGGTGGAAAGACTGCAAAACACAAACAAAAACATTTTGCAAAGAAATCTTAAGTGGCCAAGACCTATCCCAGAATGCAAACCTGTCTAGTTCCACTTCAACTTCTTATCACAATAGCTCCATAATTTATATATGACCTTGCATAATTACACGTGACACACTCCCCGACAACACATTCAAACCCAATTTCCAAACAATGTGTTTTGATGAGTCACATTTGCGACGAATTCGCCAGGACTGGACCGTAAAAGAATCACGTGTGTTAATTAAGCAGTAGATCGATATTCGCGAATGTGTCACTGACAGATATTCACAACTTCACACCTCAGAATCGCGACGCCTCAGAATTGTGTGAAGACAATTGTTCATGTTCGTATTCGAAAATAAGCTGTAGTATTAAATCTTAACCATTGGTGTCAGTTGAAGTTTAAATATTTTTTAAAGAAGTCCATCTGCCGAATCCGCAATATGTTGACATTTTCATTTTGGTGATTTTAAGTAATTATGGTGATAAAGTTAGTCATTTCGGTGACGGGATTAATTGTCTGCGCCGTTTTGAGCTCAACGCTTCACAATTGTCAAATACTTCAGCCGCCATTACACACAGCAGTGAAGTTGACGTCCGTCAAGCTAGCAGTAGATTCATATTTGCGAATCTGCTGCTGCCAGACAGACATTCGCCGGGCTCGAATATACTGCTACTGGCAGCAGATTCGGCGAATGTCTGTCAGCTGGCAGCATATTCGTGAACAACTTACGCGGCCTTTTTGGCGCGAGCAGCAGATTCAGATATTCGCCGGGCTCGAATATACTGCTACCAGCGATTCGGCGAATGTCTGTCAGCTGGCAGCATATTCGTGAACAACTTCCGCGGCATTTTTCGCGGATCATCTGAACGCCAACAGCAGATTCGCAACGTGATGTGTTTGAGTTGAGTTGTTCGGTGAAAGATGGGTACCTTCTAGGTAAGTAGGAGGAGGTTAGAGGTGCTACTCACTGACTGCTTCAAGTCAGTAATACGTTGGTCAATACCTACTTACCTAGGAGGTACCCATCTCTCACCGAACAACTCAACTCAAACACATCACGTTGCGAATCTGCTGCTGGCGTTCAGATGATGCGCGAAAAATGCCGCGGAAGTTGTTCACGAATATGCTCCCAGCTGACAGACATTCGCCGAATCTGCTGCTGGTAGCAGTATATTCGAGCCCGGCGAATATCTGAATCTGCTGCTCGCGTCTAAGATGCGCCAAGAAGGCCGCGGAAGTTGTTCACGAATATGCTGCCAGCTGACAGACATTCGCCGAATCTGCTGCCAGTAGCAGTATATTCGAGCCCGGCGAATGTCTGTCTGGCAGCAGCAGATTCGCAAATATGAATCTGCTGCTAGCTTGACGGACGTGTGAAGTTGTACCAAGGCAGTTGTACGGCCTTGGCTTTGGCAGTGAAGTAGCTCAAGCTTTGTTTATCTGTGCCCACTGCCCAAGGCTGTATAAATATGTGACAAGGCCGTATAAGAGTGGCTCTGTGTGTGACTGGCTTAGATGTTAGTTATAGATATCTTGGCTTGGATAGTGAGAAAACCGAGGATACTCTGTATCCTCGGTTTTCTCACTATCCAATTTAAAACAGGTTGATTATTTTACTTTTATCATTCAAGATATGATTGTCACTCCCAATGTTTTTAGTATGTTTGTCATACTTAAATGTCCAGGAAAACTTGCCTTTTCCCCATTATCCTGTGAAGTATATTTAGTATTTACTAGTCCATGTCAACATTGATCAAATAAGTAAGTAGGTTGTAGTACCTCTAACCTCAACATTGTTTGTAGAAGCTATTACAATTACAACCCAAACATTGCATTGTGTGATGTTGAGTGATGAATGCATACTTATTACATACTTTTAAGCTGCTCGTTTGGACTTGCATGATTTATATATCTATCATGCGTCTTATTTTTGTTTTTTTTTATTTTTGCAAACCACCAAAGATGAAAGAAGTCTACTCACCTTGACCTGTTTGACTTTCCTGTTAGTCTGTTGTTGATTATTTATCTCAAGTTCTGACTTGTGTGGGATTTCTTTACTCCATGGTCCATATATATCCATTATCCATTGGTGTTTCAATGTGGTGTGTGTTAAAATGGTGCAAAATGCACATTGCAAACTATAAATATTCCTGCTAAAAGATTTTAAGTGTAGAATGAAGTATACATGCAGATTCCTAGCTTGAGCTGCCGCGTGCCGGGCCTGGCGGGTGCTGCCACATGTGGCCGGCCTTGATGCCGGTCCCAACTCATGTATGAGCGGTGGCGGTGCGGGGCCGGTTCCTGTTTTTGGGGGAATTTTTGCATCTCTAGTCAGTGGTCAGTGGAGACTGGGGAGTACACGCCACACGCTGCTGCTGTATACAAGAACACTGCTCAAACATAGAGTGGTGTGGTTCAAAGAGTAGCGGCAATCCTCATTTTCTGACATAGCTGTTTTTACACGCGAATTTCTGATGTAATTATGTGTTACATACTAATACGTCGCTTGAAAACGTGAAATGCTGTAATTTTCGAGGTCGGCTGATTTCGCAAGTTTGTAGAAGCGGCATGTATCCTCCATTTCCACTCCTACAAGATGTGTGTTTGCCCGTCAGTTGAAGAAGCCGTCTGAAGTCGGTTTGATTGGAGCAGTTCGTGGTTAGTGTCGTCAGTTGGGAATCCAGTGTTATGTTCGTGGTTAGTGTCGTGTCAGTTGGGAATCCAGTGTTATCACTCCCGGAACTGGGGATATGCTACGTCGCCGGCTGTTGTCTGTAACACCACACAGCGACAATAGCATACGAAGAAAGCGACAATAGCATACGAAGAAAGCGACAATAGCATACGAAGAAATGTTTCCGCTCAGCCGGACTGGATCATATGTGGCCATGGCGATCGTATGCCAAAGCATGACATCCAAAGCTGGGGCATGCGGATGGGATGGGTTATGGGTTATTCATCAATGAATGGATAGATGCATTGACCTACGAACAACACCTGGTATGCAGTTGGTCACACTATATGATGACTATTGGCATTTTGGCACGAGCGATAAGTGATATTAGCAGTCGGTGCGTTCTAAAACCCCAATCAGCACCATACAGGCAGTTTGCTCAGATATCTGTCACTGCCACAATGCACTTGTGTTTCCGGACCTGAAGGACTCTATATTGGCCAGGTCACGTCCCGAGTCTCCCGACGGGCTGACCTCAGCACCATGTCATCATGTCTGCCGAACCCGGTCACCCCCGGTCACCCCCGGTCACCCCCGGTCACCTCCGGTCACCTCCGGTCACCCCCGGCCTCCGCCACACGGGATACAAAGGTCGCCGGGGTCAGCCGCGCGGGGTCTGACCCAGTGGCGGATCTACGGTTGGTAAAAATGGGCAATTGTCCCCCCCCAACGAAATATCGGTAGGCAAACGTATGTTTCCCCCCCCCCCTTCCCCAACCGATCCGTGAGGTTAGGATTTGTGTCCGGGTAAGTCGTGATTTACGCCCCCCCCCCCATCCCCCGCTCAACAGTGGCGTCGCCACGGTTTCGGAACTTTTACGCGGACACATCATGTCATCGACAGTGGCGTACCCAGGATTCACTACAGGAGGGGGCAATTTTTGTTCAGGGTATATGTTTAGAGGGGCATATCTTGAGAGGAAAAAATAGAGAGAGAAAAAATCATTAATTTTGTTTTACCAAAGGGGGCACGTACGGACTAGTGATGCCAATCGGTACAATCATTTTCGGAATTCCGAATTTGTCCGAAGACCGATTCGGTTTTCGAACGGCCATAGACATATTTCTTTGGACATTTTCGGACATCCAATGCCCAAGGAAGGCTTGTCGCGAAAATCACTTAATTACTTTTTATTTTAAAAAAAACTTTGTATTAAACGAATGATACACTGGATGTGTTACATTCCATATCAAACACTTTTCTGCTTTCGGACAAAATTCGGACAAATAATGATTTTCGGACAGTTTCGGACGGACAGCTGACCATGGTCTTTGACATCGGTCGGACATTGGACAAATATTTTCTGAAACTGGCACCACTAGTACGGACCTTCAGGGGGAATTCCCCCCCCCCCCCCCCCCCTTGGGTACGCCTATGGTCATCGAACACCTGAACAACTGAACATAGGACGTCGATTCCCATCTATGAAATTCTTACGAAGATTCCTATTTTTTTTTCGTAAGAATTTTCTTAAATCGGTATTATGCCATCTCTCGAGTAAGTGGCCGAAATTCTGCAGTTGACTCGTGACCGAAACTTGCTCTTCCCTATAGAAAATAGCTTGCAGCTATTGGCTTTTAGTCCCCTTAGAAATATATGAAAGAGATGGGAATCCCCAAATTCGTAACTTGTCGGCAGAGTTGAAAACTTTCGTAAGTAGTGAGATGGTAATCCCAAATGAACGACTTACGAAGCAAATAATTCGTAAGTCAGCATGGGAATCCGGCCTCTGGTTAACTGACCTGATAAGATCCGAAAAAAATCACGCCATGAATGTAATTGGCACCCAAGCATTTGTGCCAAATACGGCTACCGTTTGCGTCCTACCGTTTTCCCGCTAACTCCAAAAAAACTTAGGGGGCGTCCAAACGCCCCACCCCAGCACGCCGCGGGTTAAAGGAAATAGTTCACCTTCAACATGGGGTTTTGAACTGAAATAACAGTTTTGTAGCCCGTGTTGATAAATCCTTATCTGCAACTTTTCTTGGCTGAAAAGACTCTCCAGCCGAAGATATTTGACTTTTTGGCGAAGGAATGCGACGCATATATGATATACTGTACCGTCTGAAAGTGCTCCATGCATTTTCTAGCACCATTAAATTAATAGAATAATTCCTACAACATTTATTTTCGAAACTTACTAGATAGATAAATAATTGTGCGATAAAATTGTGAGATAAAAATATTTCCCATTGTGCGCCTTCAAATAGTTCCTTAAACCTTTAAACCTGCACGGACAGTACGTACATTTTTTTGAAGATCTGCCAACTTGTACGGACACTGTCCGTAGTGGTGGCGACGCCTATGCTGCTCAACAATTTTTCGCTGACGTCTTTCCCGCCACCCAACATTTGTTTACGCTCCACCCCCCCCCCCCCCCCCCCCCCCCCCGCTCAACGACTCTTCGCGATTACAACCCGACGCCCCCCCCCCCCCCCCCCCACTCAACAACTTTTCGCCGAGGAAACGCGGAGCAAAATTTTTGCCCCCCAAACTCGAAAGCTAGAGATCCACCACTGGTCTGACCTTTCTGTGACCCGGGCGGTGCACGGCGCACTCGGCGGTCGATCGTGAAGCTGACCCGCTACCGCGGCAGAGCGGAGCGACAGAATCCGGGTTGGCTCTCTGAGCCTGACGGGGTGGATTGTCGCCTACAGGAGCGGATGTGGCGTCCCGGGGTATCGTGATACCAGGGTCCAGTTTATCTCTGAGCCTGACGGGGTGGATTGTCGCCTACAGGAGCGGATGTGGCGTCCCAGAGTATCGTGATACCAGGGTCCAGTTTATCTCTGAGCCTGACGGGGTGGATTGTCGCCTACAGGAGCGGATGTGGCGTCCCAGAGTATCGTGATACCAGGGTCCAGTTTATCTCTGAGCCTGACGGGGTGGATTGTCGCCTACAGGAGCGGATGTGGCGTCCCAGAGTATCGTGATACCAGGGTCCAGTTTATCTCTGAGCCTGACGGGGTGGATTGTCGCCTACAGGAGCGGATGTGGCGTCCCAGAGTATCGTGATACCAGGGTCCAGTTTACGTTGTTAAACAGCTAATTGATATGAAATGTTGGCGCTAAGAACAATACCCACTGTCCGTCGTACCATCCAGCGATTTGAATATTTCCGTGAGTAAGCATAGAAACTCCGATTTTTAACTGCACTATAGCCGGAAGACTTTCTTTGGCTAAGTTGCCAACCACATGAGGAAGTCGTTCCACTCTAACTTCTGCGATACTTACCATAATACAAATGACCAAGGGCGGATCCAGGGGGGGGGCGAACGGGGCCACCCCCCCCCCCCCAAGCCTGTTCAAGGGGGGCCAAACTATGTTTCCCCCCCCCCCAGACGTGAAGTCTAATACATGTTATATTTGCGGTTTTAGAACGGTACTGGGCATCCCAAAATTGCAGCAGTCAAAATCCAGCTAGCCAGTCAAAAACTGTAAAAAAAAATCGCGCCGCTTCGCGTTATGAGACTGACACAAGTTTCGTAATTGCATATTCAAATTTGGAAAATGGGAAAATGAATTCCATTAACTGTCTCGCAGAGGCTCTCCTTGACGGTAATTGCTGGCCCCAGGGCCAATTCTCTTCATAAAATATTAACTTTAAAGAGGGCCACATGTTTAGCTAGTCTGCCGAGTTCCGAAAAAGGCGACGCGAACGCAAAGACGCGGACATCGGCACCCGGAAGCTACTCCAGCGGTGCCCAACTTGCTGGACCGAAGAGCTAATAGTGGGACCAGGTCAGGACTATCTCCCCAAGCCATCTCCCCAGGCTCCTCCAGATCCACAGGGACCATTTATGCGCGGTTAATCGTTCTGCCTCTTGCTGCTTTCAAGCCATTGCACTGTTACCAGTTGTTTGTCACAGTTCGTTAAATATGTAATACAGTTAGTATTATCATAAGTACTATTGAGCGCTGACTACCACCGGTCATCGTGATTTACTATCCGATGTGAATGTATATGAAAAACTACATTCATTTCAATATTTTGCATCATACCGAGATGTGCAACCAGGAAAAGAGGTATTGGCTCCACTCACGGTCTGGTTCCAATTTTGTATTCTTCAAAGACCCTCTTCTTTTTTTGTACGACGGTAGTCATCGTCGTAACGATGTCATCGTCATCGTCTTCGGTTTATTGTAACGCTGAATTGAATGAGTAGCATTTTAGCTGCTTATCCTCTACAAGGCCCACCGCCTATATTTCTGGGTTTTATCAGGCAAACCCGTACAAATCTCGCGACGCTAACTAACAAGTATCTACCTACTATAACATGCAAATCCACATTGAAAATGCTGCAAAGGCTTAAATACACGCATAACAAATTAGGGTACGTTTTTCGTCATTTCAGCCGACCCCCCACACACGCAAAAATTATCGGCGACGACCCCGGGTACAGCTGACAATTGACATAGTTTTGCTCAGTGTAAAGCAATGCCGGAGCAATACGAACTGCAAGCTGGCATCTTTCCTTTTTCGATATCCCAACAGGTCGAAAACCTGAAGAAAGAATATAAATCATGTGGTTGCAAAATAAAGTGGCCCATAGCCGAGAAGAAATTCGAAATTGGGGGTAGGTAAGGTCCGCTAAAAACAGTTTGGCCCCCAAAACGGCCGGCTGGATCCGCCCTTGCTAATGCAGCAGTGTTCCTTGTTCTCCATTGCATTTAACCGAAGCTTTCCAGTAGTGGCAAGTAACGCATTCGCTGCACACTGGAGTACATTTCGGCTCAGGTCATGAAAGCTGATAAATGCGAAATGAAGTATCCAGCTTTTGAGCTTTCGCATTATCAGTTATGCACTGAACCCTCTTGACGGTACGAGTGAACGTGACGAGTGAACGAGTGACGGTACGTGACGAGTGACGGTACGAGTGAACGTTCATGGTGCTGACTCTGGCCAAAACTTGCAGCAAAAATCGGAAAGTTTTCAATTATTGCGAATAATTACTTACCTGTTGACCTGTCTGTGCCCTTAGGCTACTTGCTGACCAAGACGGAGAACAAGATCGGCTCGCCTGAGAAGCCGCTCTCGGACCTGGGCCTGATCTCGTACCGCAGCTACTGGAAGGACGCACTGCTGCGGTACTTCTCTGACTTCCGCGGCAAGGTGGTCAGCATCAAAGGTGAGCCTCAGACTTCCGCGGCAAGGTGGTCAGCATCAAAGGTGAGCCTCAGACTTCCGTGACAAGGTGGTCCGCATCAACGGCAAGGACTGCGTTGCCTGCGACATTAAAGGTAAGGTCACTGCCCACTGGACTGACTGCAGCACCAAAGAAGGGGTCATAGGATTGAAGGTAGATCCAGGCTCCCAGTGGATCCGGGATCCAGATTTTAATTTCAGATCACGAGATCCATGTTTTGCGGCACTGGCTGGCAGACGTGGCAGCCAGTATCCATGACAGGCGCTGTCATGAGGATCGGTGAACTCCATGACCCCAGCCTGGCGCTGACACCTAGCGCCCCTGGCGGCGCCGGCGGGAAACCCGGACGGCCGTTTTCGGGGATGAGTCTCGCCCGCCGCCGGGGCATCGCCGCCAGACTGGATCGATGGTCTGCCGCCCTGGGCGGGGGCGGGGGAAGCACCGCCCAGAGCGGCGCCACGCCGGCTGCCGGCCGCTGTCTGCGTCCGTAGCAGATGGGTGCGGCTGATAGCTGGGAAAGACCCCACCCGCCGCCGCCCGCCGCCAGACGGATGACCACAGTTCACACAGCACCGCCTAGCCACGTGCCACTGAGAGGTCACGGGGGTCACGAACGGTCCGTGGTGCGGGCGGTTAGACCGGAACCCCGCGGGCAGGTGGCGAGGTCCTGGTGACGGCTAATGCGTGGCCTCGCCGGCGGCTGCTACCGATCTTTCCTTAGAATTCCATTCCAACGGCTATCGACAGCTGCTTCCGTTCCTCCCAACGGTTCCCTTCCCGTCTCCCAACGTATCCACTCCCGTCTCCTTTCCAACGTATCCCACTCTGTCTCCCTCCCAACGTCCCGTCCCGTCCCGTCTCCAATCCGTCTCCCTCAGTCGTATCCTTGCCAAACTCACCAATCCACCTCCGTCCTCACCAAGTGAGGCGGCTTCCTCTGGACGACTGTGTGCGCCGCCAGGAGGTAGGTTGTTGCTCGCGAGTTTTTGCACAGCTAGTATGGCTAGGTTTGAAGGTGGTCGGCCTTGTGGTGGGACGCGATACGGACCGGGGGGGGGGGGGGGGGAGTGAGAAGAATGCCAGTGCATTTCACCTTCAGTCTCATCAGCATTGCTCGGACAAACGCCGGATGTTCCCCCCGTGGTCGTGAAGGAATGTCATGCATTTGCGGTAGTGTGAGAGAGAGGGGGAGGAGGGAGGGAGAAAGAGAAAAGTTAGTGAGGCAGGGAGAGAGAGAGAGAGAGAGAGAGAGAGGAGAGAGAGAGAGAGAGAGAGAGAGAGAGAGAGAGAGAGAGGAGAGAGAGAGAGAGAGAGAGAGAGAGAGAGAGAGAGAGAGAGAGAGAGAGAGACCCAATAACTGGTGGTGCTCGTCGGACGCTTTGTATAAATATTATTTATTCTGCTTACTGCTCTTCACAGCATGAGTTCAACAGTTTTTGCAATCTGTTAGCAAGTTTTCCTCGTATCTCTGGGCGTAGAAGGGCGTATCATCGGCGCTCAGTCAGTGGGATGGATGATGAACAGGCTGGTTCTAGCAGAGACCCGCTATCCCCACAACACACGCCAGCCGTCTCCGTCTCTGGGCGTCCTGCCCTGTGCCCACGTGCCACCGGTCGACCTGGACGGCGCCATTTCGGGCGACATTCGCCAACTGACGCTGCTCAGTGACGTCACCAACCCGCTCTGTGATGTCACTGGCCTGTTCTGTGGTTCCATAACATCGGGGCTTAGTGGAAAGATTTTGTATTCTGTCGATTGCAGAGGTATTCAGTTGAGGTCTAGGTCTCTGAATTGGAACACGTATCAGTCGGTTGACCAATCAATTCTTAGCGGAAAAATGTCTTAAAGGGAATGTTTCACCTTTCTGAAAGCTGTCAAATATACGCTGGTTGTAGTCGAAAATATGAAGTAAGTGCTGCTGAAAACGATGGTGATATTTTTATCTCGAAAAGTCACTTAACTTTATACAAATTTAGTTGTTAAATTTGGGATGATGACGTCATTATTGAGCTACAGAGGACGGACCTATAGAGAAAACCTTACGCTGCCAAATATATGGCACAATCGTTTCAGACAATTCTGGCGATACAAACATTGTGGAACTGTGTCTTCTCCCGCACAGAACACAATGACGAGTCCGAGGCATTGCGATAGCTCAATTTTTTTTTTTTTTTTAAACAATCAATCCATAACTGATACTTCAAACAAACGCGAAAAAACGTCAACTTGGACCGCAACCTATCGCGTTGGCCGTTGTTTACATCGTACTCGGTAATCCAGCCAAGGTTTGAGAATTACAGGTCGTCTGACTTCCAGGACCAACAATCTTGAAGTGGATGTCAGCCAATCAGCGGCGGCACTACCATAGACCCCATTTTTAAAATTCGAAATTCAATTGCTTAAAACTGATAAGTTTTGGGAAAATGACCTTAATAATTTAGACATTTCAATGACGGCCAAAGATAATTGCTATCTCGGTTCAAAACCAATACAAAGGTAAAACATTCCCTTTAATGTGTAATATGAATATACATTTAGTCCAACTCAAATCAGAAGTTCTCCAGTTTTGGCTGCTTTTATTATCATTTTCGCTGCTGGCATATGAATGGCTAAGGCTGCCCATATATCGAACTGTCTGAATGTCTGGTTGTCTGGCCGTCGATCCACCGCAGCTGGATGAACATATCTGATGCAATATTACCAGATTGGGGCTTTTCCCGAGCAATGTTACAAGATCGGTGGTTTTCCCGGCCTGCCAGTCCATCACCACCGCCACTACAGCCGCAGCCGCAGCCAGCTTTGGGCGAGGCGTGTCTCAGACAGTCCACATTCCTTTCCGCTGACAGAGCAGACGGATCGCAGCCTGGGCCAGCCGAGCGCCGCGGCGCACCGTACCTCACGCACGAACCCGCCGGGTAAAACTTCAACTATGAAGCCCAGTTTCTCCACTATGGCGTGATCGTTCCGGAAAGTACGCACGGTTTTTGCAAGTTTTGCGTCTTTTGCGTACCGTTTTTTTTTTTTTTTTTTACACCGTCCGGGATTTGCGTAGTATAGTGTTGAAATGGTAATGAGACTGATCCTTTTGATGAATATGCATCAGTGCTTGAGTACTCAGGCTTAAAAGTAGTCAGGATTTCACGTGTGTCAATACTCAATAGTTTAGGGCTCCAGAGGTTATGATGCAATTTTCTTTAACAAAAAAAAAGTGAATAACTTTGTATCAGTTGAAGATAGAGCAATAATGTTGACACCATCGTGTTTGTCTCGTCAATGCGCTTCGAAAAATAGTAATGGTGTCCTGGTTAGGTCAACGTCAAAATTTGACCTCAGGTCAATGTGATTTGGTGACCCAGGTATGTCATGTTGCATTTGGAGCGATGCATCTGGACGAGACAAACACATTGGTGCCATTCGCACGTCTCTATCTATATTCTATCAAGAGTTATTGACAATACAGATTGCCGGCGATGCGCCACCAACTGTCTCAGACTACGCAATCTTGCAAAAACCGGAAAAAAGTTCAAAACTCTGAACTTGTTTGCGTACTTGCGTACTTGCGTCTTTTCCAGAATTGCGTACTTCCGTGCTGCGTCTTTTGGAAGTTTGCGTGATATTTCATGCGGTCTTTGCGTACTGTTCCAGTGTAGCTCAGTCAATGCATTTTCAATCAGCTGAACATTTTTAGACTACGCAAAAGACGCAAACTTGCAAAAACCGTGCGTACTTGCGTACTATCACGCATAGTATAGCCTGGGCTTAATCCTATTTGTAACAGGTTCCTGGCTACCCCTATTTGTAACAGGGGGTGGGGGGGATTCCGCCCCCCCCCCCCCCCGGAGATCTCGAGATATACCCGTCCGATTTTCCCAGCACTATAAATATGTTACTGATCGTAGATAGTTCCTTTTTGCATGTTGTACTTCATCATAGGCGTATCCAGGATCCAAACTGGGGCGGCGCAAGACCTTTTGATAAGTATATTATCCGCTATTATGATGCTAACTAGTCAACAGTGACTATTTCACTTACAACTTCAATTAGCATTGCTTACCCCCCTTTTTACCCTACCTGGACTCGCCTATTATGTAATAATCGTTCCTAGAGTAGCCTGTGGTGCGTGTTTCATCCAAAAACTGAAGTATGTTATGTCATTGTACGCCCATGCCTCTTAGTTTCCTTGCAATAATATGACTCCCTTTCTTCCATTTTCCTGAGCGCGCCTCTGCAAAAAATGACTTTATTCCCTTTTCTGGCCTCATATGTGCATATATCATTATAAGCTAAACGTCTATTGCGCCGTTATCGCTGGCATATCGTCATCACCATGCCAGTCACCCCCCTTTTCATGTGCCTGAACACGCCCCTGAAACTCTATATGTATTACATTATGCAAATAATGAAAGCCGAAGCTATCGTTTACATCTTGATAGCTATAAATGGCCCTTACATCGCTCTATTGGCTTCCCGCCAAGCATTGAATACTTCCTGGAAACCCCCTCTTTTCAAGCCCCTGAAACCGCCTCTGCTATGCAATTGTTCTGATATTTCATTAAGATCAACTAATTTGCACTTGTTGCAATCACCGTAAACCGATGTAACTCCTTCATACTTGAGGCAGTTAGGAAGAAACCGTGAAGATCGCATTTCCGTATTATCGCCAAATGTCGCCTCCGAACCCACCCAAAACTCCCTTGTACTATCTCAACTGCGCTACTGTGTGCAAGTGTATGGGAACGGAAACAGTGAGAACTTAGACCTCATTCAAAAAGTGTTCAATTTTGCTGCTAGGATAATCTCTAACCACCAGAAGTTTGATCATGCGCTCGCTCGTCCTTCCGTGGTATATGGGAAAAATATGAATATGAGCGGCCCGGCCCGACCCGACCCGGCCCGGCCCGGCCCGTGGCGACGCTTTTGAGAAGCTCATATATCTGCAACCGCAAGTCTGATTGACACGCGGGCTTCTTTGCTGAGTAGCCCCATCCACCCTACCCTGTTTGAGACCAGTGTCGACTCACATGGGTGACTACCACTGCGCGTGGCGCGTGTCTTGTGAAGGGTGTTGAAAAGTGTTTTCTCGCAAAAACTCTGCAACGGCTGTGCCGATTGTGTGGA
This sequence comes from Chirona hameri, assembly GCA_036785665.1. Taxonomy (NCBI): domain Eukaryota; kingdom Metazoa; phylum Arthropoda; class Thecostraca; order Balanomorpha; family Balanidae; genus Chirona; species Chirona hameri. The sequence goes on from JAXIVJ010003536.1 coordinate 74,435, forward strand.
TTTTTTTGTGTGGTTAGGGACCCCCTCAGCCGCCACTTTTCCACAAGTCAAGTCAGGCCTCTGCACGTGCGCACGTGCACACCCCTATTCTATATATCAGGAACAGCTGAGCCGATTGTGTTCAAATTTGGTGTGTAGTTAGGGACCCCTCAACCGCCCCTTTCTCACATGTAAGGGGTGGAGTACCTCTGCACGTGCGCACGTGCACACATCTATTCTATATCTCAGGAACGGCTCAGCCGATTTGGTTCAAATTTGGTGTGTGGCTAGGGACCCCTCAGCCGCCGCCTTCCCACAAGTCAGGAGTGGGGTGCCTCTGCACGTGCGCACGTGCACACCCCTATTATATATCTCAAGAACGGCTGAGCCGATTGTGTTAAAATTTTGTGTGTGGTTAGGGACCTCTCAGACGCCACTTTCCCACAAGTCAGGGATGGGGTGCCTCTGCACGTGCGCACGTGCGCACCCTTTTTGTATCTCAGAAACTACTTGCCCGATGGAGTTGAAATTCGCCATGCATTTCCTTCGCGCTCGCTCGTTCATCGCCAACTTTGGCGTATTATTGGTATATCAGACGTTCTCCATAGCCTTGGATGGCTCAATGCGCGTCAATTTGTAGAATATTTCGACCTCTGTATGTTGTACACCATGATATCTTCCGGTCAGCCACATCTTTTAGCCTTAGAGTTCAAGTTCAACCGAGAAGTACGCGAGCGGGACACACGCCAATCGGGTGAAATTAAATTAGCTCGTCCACGAAATAATCACGGCAAACGGACATTCGTGTATCGAGCTAGTGCGCTGTTTAAAGGGACTGTCCCACCTTTGTGAAAGTTGTCGAATCACACTTAATTGTATGTCTGCATGTCAGGCGAGGTCAGCTGAACATGTTCGTGAACTTTTTTTCCGTAATTTTTTTTATCTTGGAAGATATTCAACTTTTAGTTTTAAGCTAAAAGTTGGGCTGGTGACGTCATATGATTTTGTTTAATAACAGGGAAATCCTTTGTGCTGCCAAATATATGGCACAATTTTTGTCGACATCTATTGCGCAGAAAAAGCGAACCACCCGGTGTCTAGATTGGCTTACATTGCGAACCACCCGGGTATCGAGAAATGAAAGACGAAAATATTCCAAGGCTGACCTTAAAACAAGTCGACTATCATTACCAGTTGGGTAAAGAGACGACGCTGTCGGTTTAGAGTCCCTATTCAAATACACATGTGCCTTATTTTTTACAGATGTCAAAATAAAACTCGAATATCTTTTTGATTAGATCATTGTGGTTGTTGTAACTGTTACCATACTTAATTGCAATGCCTAGATAAAAATGGCTATCTCAACTCAAATATAATTTTAAGGTGGGATAGTCCCTTTAACCGATATGGAGTCAGGGTCACGACTCTTCAACTTAATTAGAGTCAACCCAAAGCTCTTATAATCGGTGGGTCAGATCGGCAGTGCCATATGAAAGCTGACCATTTATGTATCGTCTTCATCAAAATTATTAGTACCACTCAGGAAGCTCGTTAATTGTTCAATGTCATAATCGTGTGTATATGTGTGTATATGTGATGTCGTATGCTCGTCGTATGCGTGTATCGTGTGTCGCGTGTATGACGAAGACATATGCATACCCCTTTAATAGTGGAAAGGCCTAATGAAGTGAAATAAATGTTGTTGAGCACTTGAGCGTTTGAATTAATTATGATTTGCTGATTCTCAGAGTGGGTTGGTATTTTTGCAAGATAATTTGGTTGATGTGAATTATTTGTTGCCAGTATGGCTAGGGAAAGTTCTCGAGTCGTTTCCAACTTTTGTGGAATATTGTTCACGTTAGGCAGACCCAATTGACAATTCAAAAACAATACCGAGACAAGCCCGGAATTCGAAATTCGTTACCAAGTACTTGCAAGTACTGTTCGTTATAAGCGTGGATCGCTTATCAACTTTGACTTGAAATATCTCTTGGTAAGAATTGTTATATACAAAATGTGATAAATTTCCAATATATTTTGGTCTTGTTGATCGATTTCAAGTAATATCTCCATTTTTGTGTAAAAGGGTGAATATTTCCCTTTAACAAAGTTGGTATCGTTCGGTCACGTTAAATAATTTTCTGAAAGCCACATCTTTCGACTGTCATGGACCTCAGTCCCGTACTTTCCATGTGACAATGTCCTTTATGTTTTCACGATGTTCACAACGTCCACAATCATTAAAATGTTAGCGAAACGGTACTTGTGTTTCTGTAAAGTAACCCTCTGCCATTTCACTCATGACTGTGAATCCTGGTACAGCATGGCTTGACATTTATCACGTATGCATAAACTAGTGTTCCCATTCATTTGCCTGCTATTTCCAGGTCGTTTCGATTTAGCCCCCGTTTATGTCTGTCGCTGTGTAGGCGACATAGTGTTGTCATCAGCGGCTTGACTACATTATCGACATAGCAGGCAACAGCCACACGAGCTGTAAAATGGCGCGCTACGAGTACAACATATCGATAATGTGATATCTGAAAAACTGGCCGATTTGCATAACTTTAAATATCGATATTTGCATGCAGGTCACGTGACACCGCTACATGCACATATTTGTTGGTTCTATGCCGCCTACTCGCAGATATCAAATCGTAATTGCTATAAATATTAGACCGTTTTAACCGGAATGACGAAGTATCATTCAGTTAATGTCAACACGCGGTAGAAATATGAATATGTTACACTGTAGGTGACCACATATTGATTAACTTTATTTCGGCATGTTTCGACTCGGAAAATAAAATATTTGCGATGTTTAGATCCTGATGACGGGCGCTAGCCTTCTTTGCTTACTGGTATAACTATGTAAGCGAGATTTGTGACGCTGTAGCAGTACGTCACACTGTCACAGTATTGTGTGATAGTCGCAAAGGAGGCTATTTCATATTTAATTGGAATCTGTTTATATGAAATGGAACTTAATATGGCATCTGAAAACTGTCTGGCAGCCTCATCGCCTTACGCCATGGACTAGAGCCACGACAAACTCATAACCGTTCCATAGTTTTGCCTGCGCCATTTTGCCTGAGGCGCGTTCCCGGAAATGTGGGTCGTTGGGCGGGGCTTGCCGGCGGGGTCAGAGGGTGGCCGGAGCTGCAGCAGTGCAGCGGCGGCGGCTGGGCAGGGTCAGACAGGTCGCCAGCTGACTCGCTGACCTCTCCGATGCCGGCCGGCCAATGCAGTCAATCAATGCGGGCCGGGCAGCGAGAATGGCGGCGCAGCGCCGGCGCCGCCCTCCATCTCCCTCTCTCTGTCTGTCTCCCTCCCTCTGTCCGTCGCCTCAGACTCGGAATGTCTCTCCCCTCCTTCCCTCTGTCTTTGTCTCTCCCTCTATATGTCACCTCCGACTGGGGAAGCCGTAGTCCATCCATCTGTCTGTATCCCTCCCTGTTTGTCTCCTTCGACGACTGGGGAAGCCTCCTTCACTTCCTCTGTCTCCCTCTGTCTTTACACCAACTCTGTCCGTCCGTCGACTCAGACTGCGCGGAGGTCTCCCTCCCTTCCTCCCTCCCCTCCCCCTCCCCCCCCCCCCCCCTCCCCCTCCCCTCCCCCTCCCCCTCCCCCTCCCCCTCACCCTCCCCCTCCCCCTCCCCCTCCCCCTCCCCCTCCCCCTCCCTCTCCCTCTCCCATCTCCCTCTCCCATCCCTCCCCTCCCTCCCTCCCTCCCTCCCTCTCTCTGTATGTCGCCTCCGACTCGCCCCACCGTCGGCCGGTCGAACGCTGTCTGGGCCGAGTCATGACTCGAGTCGAATGGTCCGGCCGCCGCCCCGGCGTCATTCACCGCCCCCGCCCCCGCCCCCGCCCCCGCCCCGGTCGTCTGGCGGCGGCCGTCGGCCGTCGGCCGTCGACGGCGACGTTATATTTAGCGGGCGGCGGCGGGCAGCCATGGGCTGCGCCCGCCTCCCCCGCCCCCGTCCCGGCGGCAGCGGCGAGGACGGCGGCGGGGTCGATGTCCGCAGGTCTGACCGCGCCCTGTCTGCCGGCGCAGTGGCGGCGGAGGGGGGGAGGGGGGTCTGCGACGGTGTGACCCCGCCTCCGGTCGCCGATCGTCGGGTCCGCGGCGATGACTGTGGCCGTGACCTATTCGTCTTCGTACACGCCTCACTGAACACGGACGCACTTTTGGCGCAGCGCCTGAGTCTGGCGGCTAGGAGCGGACTGGGATGTTGTTTCCCAGAAGCGATGTTGTTTCGCAGAAACTGACTCGGCGGTACCTCGTGTCCCAGGCTATCAGTCTGATGAACGGCTTTTAGTAAGGAACGTTTCTAAGTTATAATGCATAAGGAAGTGAAATCGGATGATTTTTTTTAAATCTAATTATCTGATGCTTCTTAGGATGTGCCCCCCCTCTCTCTCTCTCTCTCTCTCTCTCTCTCTCTCTCTCTCTCTCTCTCTCTCTCCCTCCAAACCATCTTTTTACATTTTGGATCCGTTCGTGGTACTTTTGGCCGGATTGATTGTCTTTTCAGCGTAACAGTCGTCATTGTCTCGTGCAGCACCAGTTACGTTATCGGCGTCCCCTTGAGACGCTTAGCTATGGCGGTTATAATTAATCATGGTCGCCCTTCCAGTCACAGCTTTCTATCGTGCTCCCTGTTAGATTGTGTACCAAGTGCATTATTTTCAGAGAACCCCAGTCATAGCTTTCTATCGTGCTCTCTGTTAGATTGTGTACCAAGTGCATTATTTTCAGAGAACCCCAGGCAGTGGTTACTGGAATACTTTGATCTTGCAATTCCGACCGCAGCCTTGCGGTTGACTTCCAGCTCGTCCGGTGGACTCCATTTTGTATTCTGTGGCACCGAAATGGCTGCCGGCCCCAGCAGCATTCTCGCCCAAAGGGAACGTTTCACCGGACATGCCATGGGCTGCAGAGGTGGCGGCGGCGGCGACGGCAGCAGCGGCGGCGGCGGCGGCGGCAGCGGCGGCAGCGGCGGCAGCGGCGGCAGCGGCGGCAGCGGCGGCAGCGGCGGCAGCGGCGGCAGCGGCGGCAGCGGCGGCGGCAGCGGCGGCGAGCCAGGGGGAGAGCTGAGGTTGAGGTGACTGAGCTAGGTGTCAGGAGCGTTGGGCGGGGTCGGTTGAGCTGCCTGAGTGTCGGACGGGGGCGGGGGCGGCATAACTGCCAGGACGTTGGAGTTGCCATAGTGGCAGACGGGGGCGGTCGTGCTGCCATGAGCGGCTGGCGTGGGCGCTGAAGCTGCCAACCGAGCTGCCATGAGCTCCGGGCGGGGGCGGGGGCGGCTGAACCGCCAGCAGCGGCGGCGGGCCAGGCGACACCTATCGATCGCTGTGCCAACCGAGCCACCCACGCCTGTCGCCAGCTGTCCTGTGCCCGGGCGGCGGCCGGCGCCGCGCCGACCCACACCGGGCTCCACCTCGGCTCCGACCGGCCGCCGCCAGACAGGGAGACGAGTTGGGGGCACGGTCAGGGCGTGGGCCGACCCGACCGACCGACCGCCGGCGCCGTCTGCCCACGAGAGATAGCGCCAGAACCCATGACACTCCGCCTCTGCCCCCTCCCCGCCGAGGCATCGCCAGAACAGAACGTTTGGGCACGACGCTCCCGCCGAGGCAGCACCAGGCCAGAATGTTAGACACGACACCCCTCCCCCTGTCCGCCGCCACCATGGCAGGGTCAGGATAGAACGGTAGGACGCAGAGTACGTATATCAATGGTAGGACGCGACAGTCTCGCCGCCGCTCCCCGCCGAGGCTGTCTCAAAACAAGGGGTTAGCACAGGATAATCTGCTACTGCCCCCTCCCCCGCTGAGGAAGCGCCAGCACAGGAGGTTAGGACAGGACAGGCTGCCTCTTCTCCTGCGCGTGCACGTTATCCATGATAAATAAGACAGTCGTGTGGAGAAGTTGCGGAACACAGATACTTCGCCGAGAACCATGCTAAACAATGCACATTATTCAGCTCGCAGTCCGCTGAGTCCAATCTACAAGTCTTGCGTTTGTCTTTGTGTGTCATTTGTGTGTGTGTGTGTCATTTGTGTTTGTAAGTGGTGATCCATAGCGCAACATGATTCGAAGTATCCGTACGTCCTTTTACTCTGACGTTTTTGTTATGAGACGGGCCTCCGAGCTCAGTGCTGCCCTTCGGCTGCACCCATGGACGGCGGGAGGACGGGGGAGTCGTCCTCCCTCCCCCGCCGCCCCCAACATTTTCAGATTATATCATTACGGCTATGGGCGTTGCATGGAAAGAATCAACTTCAAAATGCCCCCCCCCCCCCCCACACACACACACACACACACACACACACACACACACACACACACACACACACACACACACACACACACACACACACACACACACACCTACACACACACACACACACACACACACACACACTCTTTCAGAAGGTGGCGACGCCCTTGGCTGTACCAGGTTTGTGGTGAGGTTTGAAGGTGAATGTTTGGCGAAGTCGCCGAGCCGGTTGGCAGTTCAACTTCTAAGTATCGGGGAAAACCGGCTGCAATGCATGGGAAGGTACTCGGTAGGCCGGCAAGCCATTTAACTTTATGTGTTCATGTCTTGGGGTCAGCCTAACGGGCAGAAAAGTTGCACTGGGTAGTGGGTGTTGTAACACCAACACCAACGTGCAAAAGGTGCAAAACCAGTGGAGAGAGGTGCCGCAATGCATGGGAGGAGTTCTTCGATGTTGGTGTGCCTACTTCCGAAGACTACAGGCTGACAATTTTGGACATGCCCCACAGTCCTGGCCGCCACAGCCCCACATCCCCACAGTCCTGGCTGCCACAGCTCCACAGCTCCACAGTCCTGGCTGCCACAGCCCCACAGCTCCACAGTCCTGGCCGCCACAGCCCACAGCTCCACAGTCCTGGCCGCCACAGCTCCACAGTCCTGGCCGCCACGGCCCCACAGCTCCACAGTCCTGGCCACCACAACTCCACAGCTCCACAGTCCTGGCCGCCACAGCTCCACAGCTCCACAGTCCTGGCCGCCACAGCCCCACATCTCCACAGTCCCGGCCGGCACAGCTCCACAGTCATGGCTGCCACAGCCCCACAGTCCTGGCTGCCACAGCTCCACAGTCCTGGCTGCCACAGCTCCACAGTCCTGGCTGTCACAGCTCCACAGTCCTGGCTGTCACAGCTCCACAGTCCTGGCTGTCACAGCTCCACAGTTATGGCTGCCACAGCTCCACAGTTGGGACTTCCACAGCTCGATGGGGCGGGGTCTGTCGCCGCCATCAAGGCCGCCGGACGCTCGACAATCGGAGCTACAGCCCCGCCGCCGCCGCGCCGCCGCCGCGCCACCCCGCACAGGAAATGCCCGCTTTTTGTCTCGCTCTGTTGTTGACTCCAAAGTGACTGGCCAAGGACGGACGTGGCGGTGGCGGCGGTGGTGGTGGTGGCGGTGGCAGCGATGACGGTGGTGGCGGTGGCGATGACGGCGATGACGGTGGTGGCGGTGGTGGCGGTGGTGCTGACGGCGTGGCTCACCGCCACCGCTTCATGCGGAAATGTAGCCGTCAACCAAGCTCAGAGCTTACCTGGTTTGCACTACGACATTAGCGTCACGCAGAGGTCATGTCACGTCACATCACATCACATCACATCCCGTGACGTGTCACGCGGGGGTCTTGGAATGTTGTCAGGACGATGACCGGAAGTGTACAAATTCATCATCTCTATCATGACGAGTGATAATATTACCGGTCATAATTTACCCTTTTGACGCCGACGGGTGTGCATTTACAGCCACCTTCAATGAAAAACGCGTTGCCAACCAATCAAAACCCAACGGTCGGCTCCGCCAACGTGTGGAACACGCCTTTCGGTCCTTCTAATCTTCTCAGAACCGCACTTTTGTAGGACCATATTCCAAATATGTGCCACGCCGCCACCGTTGGTATGCAAGCTCTCAGACGGATGACGTCATTTCCAGTCTGATGACGTCATATCCAAGGTCGTACGCCACACGTGTCACTGCGCCGCCGCTGCTGCTGTTTTGTATCCTCCTCTGGCAGCCCCTGACGGCTGGGCCGCACCCTCGGCTTCCAAGTATGCTCCCTTTGTCGGCGAGACGAGCGGACCGCGCCATATATGGGCATGGTTCGTTACCGGTAGCGGGGCGGGATGCTCGGGCCAGCCGCTGGTATGTTTCCGGAATGACAGGTACCGGTCATTCCGGGGAGCCGGTCATTCTGGAGTAGCCGGTCATTCCGGATGTCAGTGTGTCAGGGGTTTGTGGCGAAGAGTGTGGCGTGGACGGTGGTTTGGGACAGGCACTGTTCGCTGCCCTGCAAGAAGATTGGAAGCGGTTGAATGTCATACAGCATTCCTGGATAGTTGCGTGTTGTTCTGGCGAAAAATTGTGGTCTGCGACTTTGCTGGATATCTTGAGAAAATTTCGGTTGAAGTAAAGGAATAGCCACAGCAGCTGATGAGAGCCGTCGTTAGAATTTAGAGAATGTCTCGGGATCTATTTAGGAAGGTACCCAATATCCTGGCAAGGAATTGGTTTTGTACATATGCAACAATTATATTTCTGATATTTTTCACCCGGGTACAAATATCAGAAAATATTCTTGACTGTGAAGAAAACCATGTCATGTCACATTTTAGGTAAGAATGTGTTTTAATCTAGTGCTCTAATGTGTTCTAGTCTGTCAAAAAGACGTAATTGTTTTTCTCTTCTTCTTTTTCGCTAAAACGATATAAGCATAACTTTCTATTAATTTGGTTTTATTTTGTTTTATTTAGTCTCATAGAAAATGTTATATTTCCTTATTTAATAATATGTTATTTGAATGGTGAATCTTAAATGAATGCAACGTCTTCAAGCTCAGCGTCTCCTGTTTGTCTTATAAGAGAACACATTTTATCTAAAATCTGGCGGATGTCTCCAAATGTCAAATCTCCTACCCGGCTCGTCAAAATTATCCGTTATTTTCCGTTATTCATGTCCGTCTTGGGGAAAGTCATCAACCACCCGACTGATGACCTTTCTGGGTGCCGAGAAGTATATGTACTGATGCAGCTCTCCCACGTACCTTTCCACTGCATGCGCTGGTATTTCCACCGTGGGGGACTTCGGATGGTTCGATGCGGCGTACTGGGCGTTCCTGCTGAGAGCGCCATCTGTGGTCTGGGGCCCGCTTTAATAATCAAACTTATTAAAACAAGTAGGCCACCGTCGGACGAACGAAAGAGGCGCAGCGTGCGCGGGAGGACGCGCCAACAGCGGGAGAAAGAGCGACGGAGGACAGAGCGCGGGCGGGGCGGGCTTGATAGAACGGCTTGAGCGCGTGCGTGGGCACGGGATAAGGTCAGATGCTGAGGATCTGGTGTGCGGAGAGAGAGAGAGAGAGAGAGAGAGAGAGAGAGAGAGAGAGAGAGAGAGAGAGAGAGAGAGAGAGAGAGAGAGAGAGAGAGGAGAGAGAGAGAGAGAGAGAGAGAGAGAGAGAGAGAGAGAGAGCACACACACACACACACACACACACACACACACACACACACACACACACACACACACACACACACACACACACACACACACACACACACACACACACACACACACACACACACACACACACACACACACACACACACACACACACACACACACACACACACACACACACACACACACACACACACACACACACACACACACACACACACACACACACACACACACACACCACACACACACACACACACACACACACACACACACACACACACACACACACACACACACACACACACACACACACACACACACACACACACACACACACACACACACACACACACACACACACACACACAACACACACACACACACACACACACACACACACACACACACACACACACACACACACACACACACACACACACACACACACACACACACACACACACACACACACACACACACACACACACACACACACACACACACACACACACACACACACACACACACACACACACACACACACACACACACACACACACACACACACACACACACACACACACACACACACACACACACACACACACACACACACACACACACACACACACACACACACACACACACACACACACACACACACACACACACACACACACACACACACACACACACACACACACACACACACACACACACACACACACACACACACACACACACACACACACACACACACACACACACACACACACACACACACACACACACACACACACACACACACACACACACACACACACACACACACACACACACACACACACACACACACACACACACACACACACACACACACACACACACACACACACACACACACACACACACACACACACACACACACACACACACACACACACACACACACACACACACACACACACACACACACACACACACACACACACACACACACACACACACACACACACACACACACACACACACACACACACACACACACACACACACACACACACACACACACACACACACACACACACACACACACACACACACACACACACACACACACACACACACACACACACACACACACACACACACACACACACACACACACACACACACACACACACACACACACACACACACACACACACACACACACACACACACACACACACACACACACACACACACACACACACACACACACCTATACGTGTGTACGGTGTAAGACGAGCACCTTGTCTGCACCGTGTATCTAGAGGACCACCTGTTGCGATTGCCTGAGGCCCGCCAAAATGCAGGCACTTAAAATGAGTGACGAATAGAGGTACCCTGACGTTTGAAATTTGTCAGAATCGTTTTAGGAAAGAAATGCCATGAGGTCGGAATGTCGAGGACCTCACCGGAATCCGAGGACCGGCTGTGTGAAATACGTGTACATTTCGTGAATTATGAGGACCGACAATCAGCTGATTATTCGCCCACTGAAAGTAGATCCCCGTCACAGCAAACTGCCTATCCGACGGATGGGCAACTCGGTCCAGATTTCAGGAAGTATTGTTCGGAAAAATTCCGTTATGGGGTCAAACGGCTTGTCACAATTTTCTCTATTCTATGAACATATGCAAATGTCATATCTTGGACGTACCCAGGGCCCCTGTCACGCGCGTCGCCAGGCATTGTGAACTTACAGATACAGATATTGATTGAGGTCATCCACGTGCAGGCAAGTAGCCAAGGGGGGGGGGGCGGCGGGGGCGGCCGCGCCCCCTGGAGGCCAGGAGGGGCCCTTTTCGGAGCGCGAGGGCTCTTTTCGGCGCGCTGCGCGCGCCGAAAAAGGCTGACGAGACCCGCGCGAAAGAGGACTTCAGATGCCCTTTAGGGCCACCAGGGCCCTCTCTGAAGGCCCTTCGACGTTCAAAAGAGCCCTGTGCATGTCAGAGGGGCCCCCTGACCAGACCGAAAGGGACCCTGAGCGGGTCAGAGGGCCCCCTGAGCACGTCGAATGGGCCCCCTGAACACGTCGAATGGGCCCCTAGTCAGCACAGAGGGCAGGTCGAGAGGCCCTGGGCCCTGTGCAGGTCGAGAGGCCCCTGAGCATGTCAACAGGGTGACATAGCGGCCAACGCAGTCCCTTGCCAGGTCATAAGGGCCCCTGAGCAGGTTAGAGGGTCTCTGGACAGACCAGAGGGCCCCTGGGAAGTTAAAAGGGTCCCTGTGCAGGTCAGAGGGGCCCCTGACCAGACCGAAAGGGCCCCTATGTGGGTCAGAAGGGCCCCTAAACATGCCGAATGGGCACCTAGTCAGCACGGAGGGGCCCCAAGGCAGGTCGGAGGGCCCTCGGCGCATGTCGCAAGGCGACAAAGCAGCCAGCGCAATCCCTTGCCAGGTTGAAAGGGCTCCTTAGAAAGCTAGAGGGCCCCTGGAGAGACCAGCGGGCCCCTGGAAAGTTAAAAGGGCCTCTGTGCAGATCGGAGGGGCCCCTGACCAGACCGAAAGGACCAATGGGCGGATAAAGAAGGGACCCTGAACATGCCGAATTGACCCCCTGGCCAGCACGGAGGGGCCCCAGGGTAGGTCGGAGGGCCCCTTGAGCATGTCGGCAGGGCGACAAAGCAGCCAGCGCAGGCCGACCAGAAGAGTCGCTGGGCAGATCGGGGGGGGGGGGGCTCCTGGGCAAGTCAGAGGGGCCCCTGGCCAGACCGAATGGGTGCCTGGGCCGGTCGGAAGACCCCTTGAACATGTCGGATGAGTTCCTAGCCAGACTGGAGGGACCCCTGGACAGGTGAGAGGGGCCCCTGAGCAGGGGCCCCGTATTGCGGGGGCAGGGTACCCAAAATACCCCCAGTCGAAAATCCTGGGGGGGCATAAAGGCAATTTTTTTCCCCTCCCAGATTTTGGCCTGCTCAATCTGGGGGAAAAATGACCCTCCCCCACCCCTCCCCAGGATTTTCAACTGGGGGGGGGGGGGATTTAGGTACCCTGCGCCCCGCAATCCGCCGCCCCTACCCCTGAGCATGTCGGTAGGGCGACAAAGCAGCCAGTGCAGTCCCTGGCCAAGCCGGAAGGACCTCTGAACAGGCCGAATGGGCCCCTTGACACACATGAGGGGCTTCTTGGAAGGTCAGAGGAGTTCCTGGTGAGACCAGAAGGGTCAAAGCACGTGGAGATCACAGATGAAGATTAAATACAAAGAGGATTTACTCCACAATACAAATATTAAAAGCGGAGCTTTCGGGTATATTATAACACCCTTCGTCAGGGTGCTACAATATACCCGAAAGCTCCGATTTTAATTTGTCCTGTAGAGTAAGCCCTCTTTGTATTATATATATCACCCACTCCACATCATGTCTTTTCTCTTCGCGGATCCCAGATGAGTCCCTGAACAGGTCGGGAGGGCGTTGAAAAGGTCAGAGGGGCCCTAGACGATCTGAATGGACCTTGGGCCTTTCGACAGTAAGAATACAGTTGTACAGGGAATCAAACTCAAAATTTTCGCGTACGCTTTGCGGTGCAATTTAACTGCAAATTCAATTATATGCGGGTTAGGAAAAAAACTCGACCCGTTTCTCGGAGCATTTATGTGTTATGTTGCTACTTTTCTATGTAATTGGGCAAAATAGTTCACTTTAGCACCTTTTTTACCGCACTTTTAAACGCACAATATAACAATTTTAGAGGTCCGCACCATACGCAATGCGACGCATTGATGAGAATGCATATCCAGGGCATAAGACTCAAAATGTTCGCGCCGCTCTGCGGCGCCATTTGTTTAAGAGTTCCAGGTCTTAAGCATAAACAATATTCCAAGTTGGTATAGCTGATTCCAAATTGGTGTCGCTCGTTCCAAAGTTGATATGGCAGTTTGCTAACTCCAGCTTCTAAATGTTGGTATGGCCCATGCCATACCTGTCATACTGCATTTTCCATCCTTGTAACGTGCCTTTTCATCCGTTTTTTTTTTTTTGGGGGGGGGGGGGGGGCTTTCAACGCTTGGAAAGGGGGCCCTTTCAACGCTCGGGAAGGGGCCCTTTCGAGGCGCGCCGCCCGACCCCCCCCCCCCCCCCCCCCCCCCCAGGACGAAATCCTGGTTACGTGCCTGTCCACGTGGCAGCGGCTGTTACGTGTCAAGCCAGGTAAAGCCAAGTCAAATCAAGTACTTTCATCTCTCTGTGTGTGTGTGTGTGTAGGGGGGGGGGGGGGGGGTTGGATGCCCTTTGAAGTCAATTTTTGTCATGCAATAACCGATAGTCGTAATGTTAAAAATTTCCATAAGTGTGGGGGCGACCCCCACTAGGTAGCGACAACCCTGGAGCTTGCACATTGTCTGTTTATGTAGTAATGACGCGCACGGCCGCTGTAAAATGTGGTTGCTTGTACAGAATTGACCTCGGCTAACTTTACCATCGATCTGACCTGACGATATTGATGTTTCTAAGGGGGGGGGGCGAGTTATAGGTATAACGTAGCGTTTCCGCTTGGGAATATCCTGAGTAGCACCTAAATAGGTAATACGAATTCGCTAAATTGCATTTTTTATTGCAAATTGCAAATCTTGGATTTTATATCGGTAACCCCATATCACTTCAATTCTGGGGACTCCCCATTATAAGGCAATGGGCACTTAAATTCGCCTCTATTGCCTCAATTGACTAAATTTCAATTTCAAGTTGCCAAAGGTTTCAAATGCCTCATTTTGACATGTTTGGCATGAAACTGATACTCAAAATGTTCCCATCGGCGATTCTTGCCAATTCAGGTGAAATAATTAGGTACTCCGTGGGCCTTGCAGGGTCACCTGAGATCATCTGTGGTCATCAGCACTAATTTGCCCCTAATCCTCGACAGAATGGAGCCCTCAAATGTCATCATTGGATTTCTGGCGACAATGCCCGTGAGATGATATGGCAATATACCCCATTTAGGTTATTTGGTGACCTTGACCTGAGGTCAGTTTTTATTAATAGTTGAAAGAATAAAGTCGGGCTCAAATGTCAAGATGACATTTGAGTTCAAATGTCAAGATGGTCACCTCTATGGGGTTGCTGTGCATAACTTACGCAAATCTGTTTTTGTATTACGACTTACTTTCTATGGGCCAACCGGGACGGTAACCCGCACTTGTCCCCGGTCCGGGATGGATCGTGGCGACGTCCCGGTTGGCCAGGCGGGCTGCCCCGAAATAATAGGACATTGCAAGCAAGTGCTTTCAGCTTACTCCTTGCCAACTAAGCTTCATTATAAAAAAAAAAAATCACAGGAATTACCTTCCTAATATCTGAATCCAGTATCCCGATAAATCATGTGCTGTGGCGCGGTGGTCAGTAGATAGCTACAACTAGCGTTTCGCGATCAAAGGGATAGGTGCTCTGATTTAAGCGTAAGCTTATGGAACAATCCTTTTGTTTTGATGGCAACGTGCACCAGGGTTGTGCTCGACTCAGATTTTTTAGACTGACTCGACTCTGACTCATTTACGAAGGGACTCTGACTCAACTCTGACTCAAGCGGGAAAATTATTTGTTTTGAGTCGACTCAGCTTTGACTCATTTGCTTTTACCCCTGATTCAACTCTGACTCAAGCGAGGGGGACAATTTGTTTGAGTCGACTCAACTTTGACGCATTTGCTTTTACCCCCGACTCAACTCTGACTCAAGCGGGATTTTGTTTTTGTTTAGTCGACTCAACTTTGACTCATGTGAAAATTGCTTGAGTCGACTCATTTTTGACCTCAAGTTCAACTAACTTAACGACTTTGATTCAAATGTATTTGACTTGCAAAAACTCATTAGAATATTATATCATATAGGTAAACACTTTTATTTTGATTTACTCTGGATCAAGGCACATTAATGAATATTGCATTATCATAAATATCTACTGCATCCAGCTGCATTGTAAGCTATATTCAAATATATGTTCCTAATAACAATAATAATAATAATTATTATTATTATTATTATTTCGCACCAGCACAGCTACGTATTGTTTATGTTATTGATTTATGTGGGTTTGAAAAGCACTCTAGAACATTGTTTGGACCCCTTTATTATTTAGTTGCTCCGATTGTTTTGCTTGTTATATCAGATGTGACTTTGACTTGTAAGAGGTTGAGTCGACTCAGCTTTGACTCAAGCAGCATCCAGGTGACTCAACATTGACTCAAGCGACATCCATGCGACTTCGCTCTGACTCAACTCAAACCCCTATTTTGATTAAGCGACTCGACTCTGACTCAAGTTGAGCCCTTATTTTGTTAAAGCGACTCAACTCTGACACAAGGAGAGCCCCTATTTTTCTTAAACGACTCGACTCTGACTCAAGTTGATTTGAGTCAGAATTGAGTCAAATCTGACTCACCGACTCTGAGTCGAGCACAACCCTGACGTGCACCAATGTGTCCATCCTGAGTTTCACCTATTGTCAAGGCAAATAAATGTATGATGATGATGATGGTGATATTAGTAGATCCAAATTTGTTAAATATCATGGAGGATCCTGGTCAGTGGATAGGAATGATTTTGAATGGGGAAAGAGAGAATTTTCCCTTTCTTCATGCAATACAATTTTAACAAATACCACTTCCCCTCTCATTTTTTTTTAGTATCCCTGATCCTGGATTTTCTTAGAGCTCTATCTGAAGAGCTTGCCAAATTATAGGTAAAATTTTGGATACCTAATGCCAACATTCTTGATCGATCAAGTATTGTTTCCAAAGTTTAGTGAAATGTATTTGCTGGATCTTGTTATCTTTTCCAGGTATCTTGGCACAATCTCTTTATCTCTTATCACATATAAAATTAAATGAACACAATTATGTTTAAATATTCAATACTGGCATAAAAACTGTGCCAATGTAAAATCATGTTGGATTCTGAAAAATAACATACAATTTGTGGCATACCCAGACCAAAATAGCCACAGCATCATGCATCTGTAGTTATTGTGGTAAAATATTCAATACTGGCAAAAATACTGTGTCATGTAAATCCCATTTGCCCATGCCCATTTTTTCCCTCCACGAATTTGCGACGGTCACCTTATTTTGGTATTCGAGCTACGAAATTCACTTTCGAATTCACAAATAAAAAAATTTTGAGGACATTTTTCCGAGAAAAAAATATTTCTGGGTTCAAAAACCCCCAAAAATAACAAATTCTAGATGGCCATTTGGAAGAGAATGACATTTCTTTTCTTTTGACATTTTGTATTTGCAATTTGCTTTGAAACTCTATTACAAAAATCAAACATTTATTGTTCTTCCACCAAAAGAGTTGAATAAAATTATTGCTCTCATATGGTCAGAACCAAAAATAATAATGGTGTTTTCTATCTTATTTGTGGAATATTGAATGATGCTTTGATTCTATTACCTACTTCAAATACGCAAAAACATCAATTGTCCAAAACTATTTTGCAGCACCCATGGAATCAGCAAGTGATGTCATCATGGATGAATATGGAAACATTATTCTTGCATCCCTATAACAATAGGTACAACAAATATCAGTAGATGATGCAACGTTGCATGGTTCTCAGGGCCTATTTTAAGGGGTAAACCACTGGGGGGGGGGGGCAAAAGGTACCCTCATTTTTGGGGATATCTTTTTGTGGCAAAAAGGTAGCCCCCATTTTTTCCCTCCGCGAATTTGCGACGGTCACCTTATTTTGGTATTCGAGCTTACGAAATTCACTTTTCGAATTCACAAAGGAAATTTTTTTGAGGACATTTTTCCGAGAAAAAAAATATTTCTGGGGTTCAAAAAAAAACCAAAAATAGCAAATTCTAGATGGCCATTTGGAAGAGAATGACATTTCTTTTCTTTTGACGTTTTATATTTGCAATTTGCTTTGAAACTATTACAAAAATCAAACATTTATTGTTCTTCCACCAAAAATGGAATAACATGACGTCATTAAAACGTTGTTATCTCCCCAAATACTTCATTAATTTCATTGAAATTTGGTGAGAAGACGTATAATTGATGTAGTATAAGGTACTATAGGTTTCACGTTGATATCTATTAGAGTTGTATAGTTATTGAGAAAATCCGGTAGGTGGCAGATTCTGCCCCCCCCCCCCCCCCCTCCCCCCAGCGGGGCGAGTGTCACCGGGACTGCTTGAATTGCATCAAGTGCGCTGTTTTGTCTCTCATTGAAAGCAAGAGATACATCAAAACTAAAATTAAATCACTTAGAGAAAAACTTTCGTTTTCATGAAGTTTTCTCCTAAGATCATTGTTTTTCACGTTCAGTGCCGGGAACGCGCGGGGGGGGGGGCATACTTGTATTGCATGCCCCCCCCCCCCTCCCCCAGATTCCTGTGGGGGGGGGGCATTTTTCCCCCCTCCTGGATCCGACAGTGGGGGCGGATACTCTCCCCCCTTAGGTTTTTTGGAAATAGCGGAAAACGACGCCATTTCGCGCTGCCATTTTTGGTACAACTGCTTGCCTATCAATTGCCCAAATCCTGTTAATTTGTTTACCTTGGGTCTCCTCAGGTCAAGTTGCTAAGTCAAGTCTAGTGATCTCACCTCCAAAAAATGTAAGGTCGTGCCGCAGCCACATTGTTTGACTGATCATTTAGATACTCACAGGATTTAATCAGGTCATACACACCTACAATTCTGCTATTTCGGATTATTTTTATATCAG
The DNA here is from genome assembly GCA_036785665.1 of Chirona hameri. Taxonomy (NCBI): domain Eukaryota; kingdom Metazoa; phylum Arthropoda; class Thecostraca; order Balanomorpha; family Balanidae; genus Chirona; species Chirona hameri. The sequence goes on from JAXIVJ010003536.1 coordinate 92,642, forward strand.
TGACCTAAAGTGAAGTATATTTTGTGACCTCCCAATTATAAGTCATTGGGGAAACGTGAAAATGTATATAAATCCACAGGAAATTGCTAAATTTTCCCAATGTTCACCAGTCTTTTGCAATCTACGGTTTTACGGATCTACGTGGCAGATCTACGGTTAGGCAAAATGGGCAATTGCCCCCCCCCCCAACCGCCTTAAATCGTCGCAAGATCGACACATGTCCTGATATAGAAAACAATCTCTAAGCAACTTTTACTAAGGAAAGTTAGCTTTAAATCAGGTAT